>BPLR01009205.1:0-70164 GCA_021605095.1 Caerostris extrusa
TTACGCATTATAAATTTTAGACTATTCTACATAAAGGCTGTTATGTAGAATAAGCCCATACAAGAGCGCGTTGTATTAATTAGCACAATGCTGCAACGGTAGTTTCCGTTGTATTAATGCCAGTTTCACTTTTCTAACGTTACATCATCATTATTTATTATAGAAATATCAAATATTAACTCCGAAACGTTTTATAAACTTAATACTTTTGTTCTTTGACATTTCATGGTTTCTCAAATGTTTACCTATAGTACTATTAATTAATACGAACAATCTAATATAAATAAAAAGGTACTCGCTATATTCTTTACAGACAAGGATGCTCACATATCATTGATTCCCACACAATCTTACTACAAACTACACAATAAGTAAATATTGCTTCAAATCAGTACAAATTTTACTGGTAGCCTAGAATTGTACTGTCAAATTTAAAGCATAACAGCGTGCAGTAGAGCTCTCATTATTTAATTTTCAATTGAAAATTACTCCTTTTTAATATTAATTAAAATTTATCATATATATATATATATATATATATATATAAAATATATTCAGATGAAGATAAATAAATATTTGCATATATATATATATATATATATATATGCAAAATACATATATCTTCATCTGACGGAGCTTAAGAATCAACCACTCTCTCAAGGACTCCTCGCAGAATGCATACATCTTGCGGCTAATACCTATTGATCGTAAATGGAGTACGCCACAACTGTTAACAAGGGAATTTCTCCCCGCTAGAATGGAAAAACAGAACGTAGTGTAAAATGGAATAAAGATGTTGTAAATGGTACCAATTATCGCAGTTCTTTTGCCGTGTGTGGATTTTAATAACACTACGCAACCTTACATATTCTCATAAGCACATCTCGCCGCACAGTACTGGAGCCTTGACGAATCGTTATGTCAAAACAATGCATCACGTGAAATGGCATTGATCGAATATGGAAATTTACTGATTTTTTTTTTTTTCTCAAATATTGAAAATAAGTGAACTTATAGCAGCGAACCAAAGGACTGACCCCTATAAATTCAAAAAATTTCGTATCTCGCAGAAATCGGTTTTGGTAAATTGTCGTGTGGCGCCATCTACTGGAGAAAAAATGGGGAAGGTTTAACAGCAGATATTCGTAGATATATATATATATATATATATATATATATATATATATATATATATATATATATATCTATTAATATATTTTCACACAAAATTCATTAAATTTAATGAAGTCTTTTTTGTATTTTTTAGTGATTTACCGTTTCCGCTGGATTTTTATAAATTTCAAAATTCATAAACAGGTTAACCGGATGAAGTAACAAATAGTTTATCTGATGTGTCAAATCACAATGAAAATTCAATGGTATTTAATGACAGTAGCATATTTTTATGTAGCCAAGGGCTTTCAAATAAAAAATAATAAAATTAGATATAACTAGGACCAAAACTGCTGAAATTTTGTCAAACCATTTTGCACAGAAAAAAAAAAAAAAAAAAATTTGAAACCAAGGTAGTTATTCTACCAGCTGATAATGCAAACATAAACCTTGAGGAGCAGAGCATAGGTGCGTGCGTACAAAAATAATACACAAAAATAAATTACAAGATTACATACTAAGCGAAAATAGGAATAGGTTGGAATGCACATATTTTGTCAACTGCAATAACATGACATTTATGCATAAATAACAATAACTAACTCCAATGCACATATTTATGCAGATTTCAAAACAGGAGACATTTACACTGCGGATACTCCGCGCCCGTGCTCGACGATTATATTAGACCATGACCTACGGTTTAAAGTGGATTCTGAACCACTACGAACATCCACGCCGCCGGGTCACAAACTTCAGAGCACTAGCCATTAGGCCATCAGGTCTCAAACAGTAATAATAATTACAATTTATTTGTATTTCTTAGTTGTTTCATTCGTGTAGTTACTTTAAAACCTCAATTTTAGGAAGAAGAATGTCGAATGTAAAACACTTTTAGGATATTCAAAAAAGGACGGCTTCCTCCAGCACCTTCGTAGAGCGTGTTCTCTACAATTAATTGAGCGTGTGTCTTGGTTCGTAATTTTTTATGTGCTAAAATCCTGGAATCATTTTTTTAAATACTTAATTGTCTAAGATATTACTGTGGTTTGTACATAAATGAAGCTGCTGTACTTGCCTTTAATTTGAAGGAATATTTTGTTAGATAATACCAATATATTGTTTCAAGACGACATTGAAAAGAAAACCCCAAAAACTATTCGTTCAATAAAAAAGAAGTTCTCATTTAAATAATAATTAATAGGTAAGTAAGACTCTGATGGCCGAATGACTCAGAAATCTGGTTACTGGTTTCGAATCGTCCCGGACTGTGCCTTGATGTTTGTAGTGGTTCGAAACTACTTCAAACCGTAGGTCCCGGTCTAACATGACCGTTGGGCGTAGAGCCGATAACCGTACATCTCATGTTCCCGGCCAGTAGGGCAGGCGGCCTTGTCCACTATTGGGCTGAAGGAAAAAAAAAAAAAAAGCGTAAGCATAATTATAACGTAAAATGTTACGAATTTTTTTATTATTCATTTATCTTATATATATGTTTTGTAATATTGCGATATTTTTATTTACGATTATTTAATACGATTTTTTTTTTTATTTACGATATTTTTTTATCAATTTTTTTGTGTCTCCTTTCATTGTAAAAAAAAAAGTTGATCACCTTATTACATTGTTGTATATTATTCGATCATTTAATTAGCAAATTATTGTAATTCTATCACTTTAAAGGGAGAAAATTGATATTATTAAAACAATTTTTTTCTAAAACAAAGAATACGACAATAATATTAGTCTAGTTACCATAGAGTAAGTAGTTTTATAGGGTTTATAATCCATCGACTAAGTACTCAAATATAAAAACTGTTTAATCTTTTTTACCAACAAGAAGATTTAAAATTAATATAATCAAAAACAAATGCAAATTGTGCATTTTTGTTTTTTACCAACTCAATCAATCAAAATGCGGGGTCCTGCTTGTCACGTGGAGACCGAGTTGATTTTCTGCCGATGAATCGATTTTTTTTTTTTTAATGATGCCACAATTTCAAAAGAAAATTTTTCTTTGGCTAAACTTACTTTTGCATAAATTGTTTAAAATTCCCAAAATTATTTTTTTTTTGTAAATAATTCTTTCAAGAGAATGATTCCTCTTCCTCCATTCCTCAAGATAACTTTTGTTAAATTTATCATTTAAAAGTTAGATAAAATTTACTAAATTCAATTTTTAACAAAGTGAATTAAAGATAATTATATTAGATTTAGTTATAAAATAAAAACTTAATTATAATTATTATTTTATAGCTCATTATTCTGTTGAATTTTATTTCGATAAATGCTCAAGGAACATTGAACGATGTTACTTTGGCTAACTATCCATTAAATTTTCATTTTCCTTTTTTACATTTCATTTGCTTTTCACTTTTCACTTCCAATTTAATTTTTTTTTGTATAACGATTATGATTTACAAGTGACCTTAGAACAGATTCAATTGTTGCACTAGTACTATTAATCTGGCATTTTCACATCATACTGCTTTTCTATAATTAATGTAGGATTTGTTGGCGGTCGAAATCAACAGATAGCGACACTTCACGGACGCTTGTCTTTGACAGAACTTGTTTACAATGTGGGGAGTATTCAACTTTTGAACTCTGACCCCCACGAGAAGGGCAAGATCCCCAGATGAAGAAAGAAGAGGAGAACGCTAGATGGGCGCGGAAGAGAACGCTGGGAGATGGCAAAAACCGCAACGCGCTGCGTCAGCAGAAAGAAAGGTAGGAAATGGTTGTGAATGATTAACAATTAATGTAAATATTGATGTAAAGAATATATTCATTAAATATGTGTTGTTGAGAGAAAACCAACGCTTCGTTGATGCTTGGAAATACACCGCTAGACACCTCACTGCAAAGTACAGCCACTGTTAGACTGGTAGAGAAGTCTAACAAAACTGTAAGCTCGGCCGGGATGACCTGTTGAAACCGGTGTAACCCTACAGAAATTGGGGTTTCGGGCCGATGCATCTTTGCAAGCGGCTTAAATCTGCATTATGTGCTTAACTATGCTATACTAATTTCTGTCCTAAACTATCCTGCTTCTACATTTTACCTAATTTTGCATCTTGATATTAAAAAAAAAACCTGTTAATAATTTTTTTCATAACCATGAGCTTTGTGTTTGGTAGTATTCGGATGTACTGCTCTCGACATTCATCTCGTTCGTCTCTTGATCCATGATGTTTAATTTCTTAAACTCCTTATTAATAAAATATAGTTAAAAGACTTCTAACTATTATTTTACAGTCTGATTACACTTGGCTGTTTCGAGATTACATGTTGGCAGCCTCCGTATTTGCTATACATAACACATCTTGAGATTTTTCCAACTTTAAATAGCAAATGACTGCTAATTTGTATATACAAGAATTACAAAGTAACTAAGTAACGACAATCAAATTTACAATTACAGAACATGGGTTAAAAGGTAATAACTATAAAGTTCAAAATGATTTTCCCCCACACACAGAAAATTTCATTTACCAGTGGCATTTGCCAAAAAATTTTGGTACCATATGTAAATTTAAATTTAAAAATCTCAAATTCGTAAACAATTCTGTTAAATAATGCATAGATTTTAGATTTACCAACATACAACAACTACAGCAGCCTTATTGAAAAATTTATTGACATACTTATTAAGGCGATTTATATGTCACGAACGTTTAAAACGTATGCAAAAATATAATAATACATATTTTGTGAATTTTCTAGAAATTATTGTAATTTATAGAATGGGAGTTTAAATGCAACATATTCAATGCTGACTAACTTGTTACCATAGTCTGTGTATCTAAATTGTTGTAATATTTTTTTTTTTATAAAAATACTACAAGAAATGTTTAAACACATGTCCAAAAATGTTTAAATATTTAGACACAGTGCAAATTATAAATATCTGTTCATGTGTGTGCGGAGAACAAAAATAAGAATACATTTAATTAAAAAAATTATGCAAAGTTTGTTGCTTAAAGCAACGACTTATTGCAAGGTTAGTAAGTCAGCTCAAACCTTGTATAAAAATCAATGAACTTTTAAAAATAATTGAACTTTTAAAAATTTAATTATTCTAATTGAATGCACAGAATTAACATGCAGTTTATTCATAAAAAACACACAAAAATACCTCAACAATTTTCCTGTTATATTTAAAGGGCAAACAGTGCTAAAACATAAAAATCACGCACTTCTAATATTTAGTTAAAGAAACGATATCACGGAATTTATTGTAAACATTCCGTTTAAATGTTAATTTGGCGCTTATTGATTTTAAAACAAAAATTGTCTACTCCATATTTGTGTTTCCTATAGTTTGTATTTACTTTTATTGGACTTATTATTTGTTCAAAGTTTGTTTGTAATTGCACTAATAATAAAAAGTTTACAGGGCGGAGGAAAGTAGTTAATAGTGACTAATTTGCTAATCCTTTTATTGTCTTTTCGATTATTCCAAAAAAATAATAATTGCATGGACTTATGGATGCACTGATTACACGCCATCTCTGAATTTTGAATAATATTTCAGCAAATACTTGTTTCTCGAACAAATGTAACAGCAAATGAAAAGGTCAGACCATAAGCTAATAAGACCAAAAGCTAAAATCTTACTGCAGAATAGCTTTAATGTATCTCCTTCGCTTAAGTATTGAAGAGTCTCAAAGCTTTGAAGTTAACTTAGTCCAATAGCTTCTTTAATTAATTATTTTTTTTTAATCTTTATTCTGACTAAAAGATTTTAAATAATTTCCTCTTCTTTTTTAACTAAAATATCCACCTTGTCCACTTTTTTTGTAATATTTGGTGGAAGCCAAGCTTTTTTAGACATCCATACCTTTCTTGCCCTAAATTAATCTTTATATTTCCGTTTTCTTTATGTTACCGTTATAATATTTTTGTCCAAAAAATCACTATATTATTATTTTTAAAAACTCTTAAAGTCATAAATAATCATTGCAATATTTTTATTGTCGTAAAATAATGATACAAACACTCGTCCCTGTCATAAGATAATCGTTATATTTTCCTTGTCCTAAAGTAATCGTAGTGCAATAATTGTTTTGAAAACGATCATAAGTTTTCATGTATTTGAATAATATTCGTGATACCAACCATTAAAATATTTCCCAAGTGCTTAGGATGGTGAAAAGAAGGAAAGAAGACTTCATCAATTACATGGTATCGGTTCTTCAGAATTCCATGCTTACAGGAATACCACAAATAGCGGAGTGCCGGGAATGCCCCCCGAAGAAGATCCTCAGAGCCCTGGTGTTCATTTTTTGCGTAGTAGGGTTCATATACCAATCAATGGTTTTCATGAACATATACTGGCAGTACAGGACCGTGATTGACATACAAGTTGAAAATCCGAAGAGCACCGAAATGCCATCCATAACATTTTGCACAAACAATGGGTAAGTGAATTTTCTATTTCTATAGCAAGGCTTTCTGAATTGAGGCGCGGGGTCGCCAACATTAAAACCCGATACGATGAAATAAAAACATAAGGAAGAAATAAAGAGCATTTTAACACGTCATGCTTATTTTAATTTTATATATTATAAAAGTTGCATACTGAATTATTAAAAAAAAATTTATTTTTGAATGTTGGCCATTTGAACGTTAGACATGTTGCAGAGTCATTGTTACCTCGGGATTGCCACATGGAAATCTGTGCACTTCACCCATATTTTGCACCAAAAATTTGGCTGAATATCTCAAAAATCCACTGATTTACCATCACCCCACCATTAACGAAAGCTTTTATCGGACTGAGTTCGAAGCTTGGTCAAGTTTCCAACTCGGCTCCTCTGGTCCAGAAACCCTGGCCCGTACTCCATCTACTCAGACATCTATTTTTAAAAAAAGTAAGATTTTTCAATAGATATTCTTTTGGCAAAAATATATTCTTTTCATTGATATTCCTAACTAAATCCATTTTTATAACACGAACATACAAGAGGACGCTGTCATCATAAAAATCGCGTTTCTCGCAATTTGTGAGATGTTTTCTTTTCCGTTTCCATTAAAATATGATGTGCCCTTTCATTGTATACATGTTGACTGTTAGAGGAGGAAAACTATGTTTTCATACTGGCAGCTGAATTCAAATAATTTTACAGAGAAATATTTGCATAAGTTTGGAAGACCAACCAAATTCTAAAAAACCAATAAATAGGGAGGCAACAATTTAAAGAAAAACATAATATGTTGCATCGCAAAAGGTGTTAATCCACAGATAATATTCCATGGAATAAAAACTCTGACAGTTAAATTGAAGGGTTTATATAGTTTTACCACAATATTCTTTTTCATTCATATTCCTAAGTAAGTTCATTTTTGCAATACGAACAAAATATGTATATACTAGAATACGTCTTTCAAATATTTGAATAATATTTTTTGTAATACTTTTCATGAAATCTGGTTATATTATAATAGCTTCAGGATGGACACTGGGCTTATATATATATATATATATATATATATATATGAGGAGTTACAAAAATAAAAAAATGAATGTCATAAGAAGTATACATAATAATATACGACGATCTTAAAACTATTATTAAAGAATTTAGAAATTAAGAAAAGGATGAGAGCTGATAAGTTTTTTTAATGTATTGTTTCACTGCTGTATGATTATACTATATTCAAAAAACGTACATTGTAAAAAGTTATCATTAAGATTATTTCGAGTTATTCTATATTCTTCAATACATATCTCTTATACAACGAGAGGTTTTGGTGTGTTTGTATTTATTATAATTTAAAAAAAAGTTTTCTAACTTGGAAATGTAATTTATTTTCCCTGAATTTATTATTTTGTTACCTTGTGTGTAGTCGAACGTTATAAAAAAAAAGTTGTTATTAGTTCTTTTAAAATGAATAACGTTTGCAACTTTTAAGACTAAATTAATGCTGTACCAATATTAATTAACGTAGCATTGTATACAACCATAACAATACGTTATAAAGTTGAAATTAAATTAATGTTTTATACAATTTGTATTTTTAACAATTTCGAGGATTAATTGCTTTTAGGAAGTTGAGGATTGTAGTACCTATTTGTTTAATTTCGGGTTTTAGAACTTCAATAATATTTTTTACAAATGAAAATTACTAACTGAAACACCTTTAGCCCAGGGGGGGTACAACCCGCAACCCGCCTTGTATATTTTCCGGCCCGTGAGACTTATCGCACTTTTTACCAAATATATTTATATTATAATGACCAAAGTAGTGAAAAACAATTTATTAAAAATACATTATTTGTGCATCCATATATTCAAAAATTAACTGTCGAAATGATGAGAAAATAATTAACTTTGATTTTAAAATAATATTCTTTTGAATATATGACAGATGTTACCTGTTTTATTTATGGGTTTACAGTTATGAGTTAGCAAAATAATTAAATTATATTCTGCGAACTCATGAGGCGCGTGCTTCTTGGAACATCTAATATAACATGTTCTATGTTTCACTTTAAGTGACCTCAGTGACGTAATAGTAACACAGGACGTAATAGTAACACAATAATAATAACTCATTACGTTTCAATTTTTAATTCAGAAAAAAAAATGTCTATAGTGGTTTAAAATCTAATATGGGGATATATATTGCATATGAGGCCCGCGAAGTTAGGATACATTTCCAAAGTCAAGATCATTTGGGTTACCCCTGTTCTAGCAGATGCCTAATAATAAATGTATTGCCTTCCCTCAGCTAAGGCATGGAATTTTTAGATAACTTTTTGGGGTTGTGAATTGAAAATATTCTGCCCCTTCAGATAACTTCATATCTTTTTGCAAATTATGAAATCTTATTTCAAACGGTTGAGCAGTCAATTGTTTTAAATGGTTAATTCAATGAACAGTTTCAAACAACATTGTTCACTAAATGTTCCTCAATGGGAACCATGTTTAAGATCTTATTTCAATGCCGTATATCCCTTAATTTTATCATGTTATCATGTTCATTTTGTTTACTTAGAATTATGACAGACAAGGTATGTGCAACTTACCCGGACGCATGTGCCGCTGTAGAATCACCCCGGAAGATATATGTGACTGCCTGCCCAGGTTCTGTAAGGATGGAGTCTTTACTAATGAATCAGTGAGAACTGACTTTTTATTTTTCAATTCCTACTATTAGTTCACATTCTCCCTATATATATTTATATATCTTTTCTAATTTTCAATAGTTACTAAATTGCTTTTTCAATTCCTACTATTAGCTCATACTCTCCCCTATATATATATCTTGTTCAAATTTTTAATTGTTCATAAAATACTTTTTATTCATCCACTGAAGTTCAAATACCTTTTTTGAACTTGTAATGGATGACACTTGATGCTAATACAGTTTTTTTCAAATATTAATCCAGAAATTAAATTTAATTAATTAATTTTAGTTTTTTTAGATTTAAGTTGCATGTATCTAATAATAGATGGCGCCAGATGTAAGAGAAAAATTTCAACTTTATTTTGTAAAGGGACTTTTCTGCAATATAGTGAAAAAAAAAAGTAGGAATTGACTTAAAAATTTTTTTATATATTTCTTGTTATTCATCCACTCAAGTTCAAATACATTTTTTCAATTCCTGCTATTAGTTCACATTCTCTCTATATATAATTATATATCTTGTTCAAATTTTCAATCATTACTAAATTACTTTTTATTCATCCACTAAAGTTCAGATACATTTTTTCAATTCCTACTATTAGTTCACATTCTCCCTATATATATTTATATATCTTGTTCAAATTTTCAATCATTACTAAATTACTTTTTATTCATCCACTTTTAGTTCAGATACATTTTCACTACAGTTCACATTCTTCTATATATAATTATATATCTTGTTCAATTTTCAATCATTACTACTTTTATTCATTCACTAGTTCAGATACATTTTTCAATTCCTACTATTAGTTCACATTCTCCCTATATATATTTATATATCTTGTTCAAAAATCATTACAACTTTTTTATTCATCCACTCAAGTTCAGATACATTTTATTTCCTTTTATTCATTCTCCTATATATTTATATATCTTGTTCAAATTTTCAATTACAAATACATTCATCCACTCAAAGTTTACATTTTTTCAATTCCTACTATTAGTTCACATTCTCCCTATATATATTTATATATCTTGTTTCAAAATTTCAATTATTACTAAATACTTTTATTCAGTTCAAATACATTTTTTTCAATTCTATAGTTCCACTCTCCTATATATATCTTGTTCAAATTTTCAATCGTTCATAAAAAATTTCTTATTGAACAAGTTCAAATAATTTTTTTTTGAACTTGTGATTAGTCACTGGATGTTAATACAGTTTTTTTTCAAATATTAATTAAGTAATTAAATTTAATTAATTAATTTTAGTTTTTTAAATTTAAGTTGCATATATCTACCAATAGATGGCGCCAGATAAACTTAAAAAAAATGAATGAAAATTATTTATAGAGGACTTTTTCTGCAATATAGTGAAAAAAAAGTAGGGATTGACTTTAAATTTTTTTTTTTATATTGCTTGTTTTACTTTCAGAAATTACTTTACTTACATGAAATTTAGAATGTGAATTGCTCATATGTAACCCTGCGTACAGTCCATCTTTTGTTAAAATTTGTTTATAGGAATATATATAATAATTGAATGATTTTTTTTTATTTTTAACAGCTTGTGGGACAACTTAAACTGATGGAATTATCTTATTCCAATTATGAAGATTATAAACCCTTTTTAGTACCACTCGAGAAGCTAATCCTCACTTGCCATGCCGATTTCAAGAAAGCAGGCGAAACACAAGAAAGAATGCGGGTAAATAGGCTATTTATTTCCAAAGTTAAATACAGGATGATTGTAATTAAAGTCCCACTTTCAAGATGCTGTAAAAAAAAAGAACCACTGGTCACAATGAGTTCAAATTTGAACTGAAGCTACTTGAATAAGTGGGAAACGATATGGCATCAAACAAAGTTCCAAAGTGTATTAACAGATGGCGATATAAGCGACATTAAGAAAGTGAATTCGGCTGCCAGTGATATTTTGAATCGAAATTACAACGTATTTGGCATGAGTTGCACATTAAATTAACTGTAGTGTTCAATGTGCTTGATTGTTTGGCGGAAAAGATGATTTCCAAGTCATTTAACAGTTGTGATACTTTAGTGGAAAGTCCATCCACCACGGCAATGTCATACCAAATTGGATGAAAAAATCGATGGAATTTTTTTATGCCATAGAGTTTTCCCCTTCTTCAAGTACCTTCAGTTCAAATTTGAACTCATTGGGACAAATGGTTCTTTTTTTACAGCATTTTGAATGTAGGACTTTAATCATAATCACCCTGTATATTTATATTAAATATGTGTTGATCCTTGTTCACTAAGGGGGTCAATCAAATGTATCAGTATATACATGGCTTGACATTATCAATCAAATGTATAGGAGTTGAGTTATCGTCTTCATCTTAATATATCGTTCAACTTAAATCGATGAATTACAACATATCGATAACAAAATTACATACACTTTTCAACCAAAATATTAAAACTACTAAACTGTTTGTCAAGTTATGGGCTCTGGCGCTCGGTATGACATGTTTCGGGTTCGAATCCCCGGCGGTGCCATGGATGTTTGTAGGGGTTCAGAATCCACTTTAAACCATAGGTCCCGGTTCTAATAGGATCGTAGAGGGTTGTGGAGATAGTGTTACTCGCGTCAGTAGCATATCTTCAAACTACACGGGTAGTGCTAAATGAGTAACAGCGTGCAGCTCTTGCTTATGGTATAAAGATTAACTGTCTCTGTATTGCGAGCTGTATTAGAACAACAACAACATTAAAACTGCTTGTTCCATAAATGTAAGTATCTTACTGGAGTATAAGGACTTTCGAAGCAGGACGATATTCGGTATTTAGTGCGCACCAAAAATGGTTGCAAACAAATGGAAGACAAGACATTAATGGATCGAAATCCTTTTGTTGAATAGGTAAGCGGAAGCTTTATTGGCTTGTTCGGGTAAACGTAAGAAGAATGCGGGTAAATATGCTATTTATTTCCAAAGTTAAAAATCAGGAAGACATTTTTCAAACACACACACACACATTTTTAAATTTTTTTATTAAAGAGTAGCCTTTGACTATGGTTTGTACTACTGTGCCCAAAAAGGGAGAGTAATTATTATTTTTTCAAATATTCTTTTATTCTTCCAAATTTATTTCATCGCCTTCAAAGTAATCCCCTCCGGACACAATGCACTTATGCAAACGTTTTCTAATCCTCAATGCATGCTAAAAAGTCATCGGCAGCGATGGCCTTCAAAGGCGATTCACGTTGAATCTCTTCAATCGACTCAAAACGATGTCCCCGTAGTGGTCTTTTAAACTCTTCAGGAAATACTTGGCGTTTCCAAAATGTTCGTTGAAATTTTTAATGATATTTCGAGATATTTATCGTTGTGGGCAGTCACATTTTGAGAAACTATTGTAAAAGAACAGTGTAAATGAATAGTTGTAGAAATAAAAGTAGTTCGTAAGCTCCAATAATTTGTTTTTGTGTTTTTGTGATTTCAAGTACCATTTATATCTGTATTTAATAATACAAAAAATATTGTGTTTATATGCTCTATCAGCTTTTCAAACTTGTCAATCTGTCTCTTACTTATCCTATATAATCTAGAAGAAAGTTTTAAAATAATATGATACATTATTACTTTTCAGTCTTGAATATTACAAGAATATTCGTTCTCCCAAAGATGATGTTGTTGTCCTGTATGCTTGTTATACAATACATACTCGAATTGGTCTTCCTGATGCAGAGCCTGATATGGTACAGCCCCAAGCAAAGTAAGTAAAATTGTTTTTATTTATTATTAAAAATACACTTGAAAGGTCTTTTGGTAGTTGAGAAATAAAATTATCTATGCGGAGTGTTAAAAAAATGTTCCTTCCGTATCGAATGTCACTACGACTATCTTGTTTCTTTAGTTCGGTGGTTCTATTTTTCTTGTTAGCCGCAGCTTTCTGATGGTCCAAGTATTGATCAATCCCTTCAAACATTTATGGAATCTTCATATGGAATCTTCCAAACAATATTCACAAAGATGTTCAGGGTTGATGGTAAGAATTCAAAGGCAAAAGCTAAACTGGAAAGCAAAAGTTCTTTTTGGAATAAAACAGCTCGTCTCCACGACAACAGCACAACTCTGGATCGGTTCCAAACGATTTTTATAAAACTACCACGTGACGCTGCGTGGAGCGTGTTAAAAGCTCAAAAATTCCAACATGGAAACAGCACACCGATTAATATATATTACAGAACTGAAGCTAAGAGTAGCCTGTAAGTTAACAATATGCTGCTAATTAAGAGAAGATCAGCTCGAACCCAATGTTTCATGTTTACATTTGATAAAATACACAAAGGCATTGAAGAAACTAAAAAAAATCCCTTCTTTCAGTGTCAGGATTAAAGAAGAGGGAGGAATACTCATGCTTGGGAGGGCAACGGCGTACGGTTACGAGGTTCCTATATGGTTTAAGAACCAATGAAAACCTCCCATCTTAAAATAGTTAAAATTAGCACAAAAATGCAGTTGCTTAAATTAATGAATTAAAAAATAAAATAAAGAAAGACAAAAACATCTCTTGCTTCAGAACAATTGAATAAGAGGATCGAAAAAGCTAAAGCTATCGGTACAATTAGGGAGTCCGTAGGCGATGCCCAAAAACAAAAGCTAAAGTTAAATTTAAAATTTTAAGCTAAATAAAAATAAAATAAAAGAATTTAAAAAATCAAAAAATACAAAATGAAAAATAAAAATATAACAAAATATAGTCCAAAGTGACAGCAAATACAACAGTCGAAGCAAATAACTACATAAACATATTCGTTTTCAATTTCTCCATCAGATGGCGCCATCATTTTTCTCTCGGTACAAAACAAAAACCCAACCTGAAGTCGAGAAAAAGCAGTTTACTTCCCTTTATTTTGATGTTGTAAAAATATTCAGCAGTAAAATATAAATTTAAGTATTTAAAATTTAGAGTTTGATCCAAACTATTCAGATTAACTATTGAATTAAAATCTTCAATAGTTAATTTTATTAAGTGTTCTCTCCAAGTTGGGATGATATAATGGGTAAACTTGCATCCACCGTGAGTGATCTTGTATCGTGATTAACACGTTTTTATGGATTTCAGGAATAGACACTTATAAGCATAGATTATCTAACTCCATATGAGAAACATATCACTGTATAAATTGTAAGCCCCCCAGCTTTAAAATATGCAAGTTGTGTAGATCTTAGAAAAACCTTTAGCTTTGCAAGTGTTTATCAATAAAATTTAAAATATCCAGTATTTGCCTAGAAAAAAATTGCATGTATCATTTTTATAATAGTAAATTTTTGTTTGGAATTAATGATATAAGGAATTTATTTTAACGTGTTTTTCACTTTTTACAGAGCTACGCAGTTTTCTCTCATATGTAATAGGAGTAAATGATCTTAATTTTATATATGATCAAACAAAAAATTACTGTGTTAATTGCCTGAATTAAATCCTGTGTTCAATTTAAATAATTACAAATTTTTTTATCTAAGTAGAAAATATTCAGGTTATATCAGAATTTTTTTTTCATTGTCGTATATAGTTGTTGCTGTCGTATCCCATGAAAAGTACAAGAAAACAAATATCGTGGTTCTCCCGGAATAATATTGGCTATGTTGATGGCTAGCTCGAGTATAAATCCTCTTCCGAAGGATGGTCTAGACATGACAACTGCAACAGTGTGGCTATGGCGGCTACAACAGTTGGGGAATCAAAGACATGATGAGGAGTTAGCTAGTATATAGTGTGCATTTTTAAAAACAAGTAATATAAAAACAAATTTTTTAAAGTCAATTCCTTCTTTTATTTATTCACTATATTGCAGAAAGTCCTTCATAAATAATTTTCTTTCCTTTTTTTTAAGTTTATCTGGCACCATTTATTGGTAGATATATGCAACTTAAATCTAAAAAAACTAAAAATTAATTAATTAAATTTAATTACTGAATTAATATTTGAAAAACTGGATTAACATCAAGTGTCATCCACTACAAGTTCGAAAAAATGTATTTGAACTTGAGTGGATGAATAAGAAGTATTTTATGAACAATTTAAAATTTGAACAAGTTATATATATAGAGTGTGTAATAGAAGGAATTGAATAAATTCGGTCTCAGTTTCATTTGACTAACCCTGGTATACTACCCTGGCTGCTATCGGGTTCGAATACGGAGAACTAGACTACCTAGGCTACTTCCATTAAGTTGAATTTTCGACATATCCCCTAACGGTAAGTATCTTAATAAAACTTTTGATTTTCTATATTCGTGTTAGGGGCCTGTTGATTCAGTGACTAGCACTCTGGCGCTCGGTGTCACGGGTTTCGGGTTCGAACCCGGCGTTGCCATAGATGTTTGTAATGGTTCGGAATGCCCTTTAAGCCGTAGGTCCCGGTCTCCCATGACCGTAGAGCGCCGCAGAGCCCACTTAGTCTTCTCACCTGCATCATTCCAAAACTGTAAAAAGGGGCAACTCCCAGCTCTAAGGCACAGCGATGTGTGGTGTGGTGTAGTAGTAGTAGTAGTAGTGGTATACTATGCTGCATCTTTACTTAATATAACAAAATGTTTTAATTCTTTACTTACAGCTGAATTCTTTTATTTGATTCAGTACCCCAAATCCTCAACCTTCACGTGAAAGATCCAAACTTTCAATTATCAATCCATCACACAAGAAATGTTCTGAATCCTTACTTGTACGGATCAAGCTCCTCAAAGGGAAACAAAAACTTGTTCCGCCTAAAAAGGTAAGTTAAAATGAGAAGATTCTTCATTCTTAATAGTATTCAAAAATAATTTTACAAAATGATCTATTTGAACTACAGTCGAACCTCTTTAAGTCGAACCTCGATAAGTCGAAAAACTCCACAACTCGAAAAAATTCTTTGTTCCCTTCCCTTCAAGAACCAAAACCTCCATTACTCGAAATTTCAACCTTCTATATGTAGAAATAATTAGTCAATATCCACAAGCCATTTTGGTATATATTTCCCCTCCGTAAGTCGAAAAAAAAAATTGGACCCTCTGTATCTCGAACATTAGCAATGTTTGATTTTACAACTCGATCATTTGAAACTAATTACCTCTATAGCTCGAAGAAAAATAAGTTACCTATTTTAAGGATTTGCCCACAATGCACATCATTGTTTCTCAAAAACAATGTATGAGTATACAGTAAATAGAATAATCAATTCTATGAAATATTCTTATTGTAATTCTAATTTTATAATTTTATTATTGCTATTGATTTCATTTGAACTCTAGCGATAGATAAAGAACGATCGAATTGTCGAAAGCAAATAAATAAATAATTGACTTTTTTAATACATAATATTTTTAATTTTAAGGTTGTTTCGGGATTATTTTGATTTTTTATTGCAGTACATAATATAATTTTTAAGTTGCAAAATAAACATGTTTATTACCTCTGTAACTTGAATTTTTATTTATTTTTTACCTTTTAAACTCAAAATAAGTCAGAAAGAATCTAAACTCTACAAGTCGAATATTTCTTTACAAAAATCCGCATAAGTCGAAATCCTCCATAAGTCGAAAACTCTATAAGTCGAATTATTTGGCGTCTCCCTTGAAGTTCGACTTACAGAGGTTCTACTGTATTACCATATTATTTAAAAAAATTTATTAAACCCCAATAAATCTAGAATTATGCAGTTAATTTTTACAGAATCCTTTTATTTGATAAAATGTTTAATCGTCATCCATTTTGTTACAAATGCAATTGAACATGTCACGTTATAATAAATGATTTTTTATAAATATGTGCAATAATAATGTATCTTGATTGCTTCACTCTATCTAACGGGCTTGGATAATTTTGTAAATATTTTTAACAAAGAATGGAGATGATAGTGTTAGTGAACAGGAGTCATGGAAGGAATAACACTTTGGGTATCCTAACTAAAAAATTAAACTCTATTTGAAACTTGCTGCTTTTCATTAATCTATGTTGCTGGTGGGTTTTATAGAACCAGTTTTTTTCCTTTTGATTTCCACAAAATTCTGAGTACTTTGGAACTTACATCTGAAAGTTGCATTTGTTGCTACAGAATATACTATTGTGCCCAAAAAGTAAGACCAATTTTTAAAAAAAAAAAAAACCAACTTTTTAATTATTCTTAAAATTTATTTCATCGACTTAAAGTAATCCCCTCTGGACACAATGCACTTATGGCAACTTTTTTTCCAATCCTCAATGCATGCTAAAAAGTCATCGACAGGGATGGCCTTCAAAGTGCTCGGCGATTCACGTTGAATCTCTTCAATCGACTAATAACGGAGCCCCCTGAGTGGTCTTTTGAGTTTAGGGAGTAGCCAGAAGTCGCACGGTGTGAATACGATGGTTGTGGAACGATATGGGTTTCATTTTTGGCGAAAAGGTCACGAAGAATCAATGCAGTAGGAGCTGGCGCATTCAGTGTTTCCGGTACCAATCGAGATTTGACACGTTTGAGGCCCAAAATGGAATTGACCGATCCTTTTGAAATTCCAACATCAGCAGCAAGATCTATAATTGTAAATCGACGGTTTGCAAGCACCAAATCTTTAATTTTTTGGATGTGAGCTTCGTCGGTTGAGGTTGAGGGTCGACCAGAGGACTCTTTGTCTTCAACGAGTTCTCTGCCTTCTTTTGAACTGTTTATACCACTTCTAAACATTTCTTTCCGATATAGGAATGCTCATATTCTGCAACATTCTATCTGTTTCCGCAAACAAAATTGAATGCAAGTTCTTTGCTCAATTAATTCGGACATTTCAAAATCGCCGGAATCAGTTTAGCGTGTCACAAAGCCAAGCGTCACTCAAACACTAATGAATATTTTGACGTCAAATTTCACACAGATGTCAAGGACGGTGCCAACAACCTAAAAAAAAAAAAAAATTTAAATTCCATAATCCCCAAGAATTTTAAAATTGAAAATTGGTCTTACTTTTCGGACGCAGTAGTAATTCAGGCAATATATAAATATAAAATACATAAAAGTTTCGCTTCTATATTATAAAAAAATTTAATTTATGTTTCTTACTGACATAACTGAGTGCTATTGTACTGGAGTACTAACTTTATCTTTATAAAATTTGGTTGCTTTTGTAGACTGTGAAACACTTACTACCACCGCCATATGAGACAAAATGTAAAAACTATATAACAGAATGGGAAGCCAGAGGAGGTAATGGTCCTACCACTGAGAAGGTGAGTGTAAGATGACTGTCAATTATAATTTGGTAGTCGAACGAAATATTTTAATTTTTGAATGGATTCACCACAGAATCAAACACGAAACCAAATTCAAATATTTTTCTTTCTAATGCAGCTGGCAAATACTTAGACAGCTTGGTCTTGATGCCTTAAGGCAAGCGCTGCACAGACGTTACTCACTTTGCATTACCCAGTGGGCGCGTGTAGCTTGATGGTAAGCCACGGACGCGGAGTAACAATGCCCCCGCAACGCTCTACGATCCTATTAGGACCGGCACCAACGGCTTGGAAGTGGATGCCGAACCACTACAAACACCCATGGGACCACCGGGATTCGAACTCGATTACCTGTGGTACCGAGTGCCAGAGCGCCAGCCACTGGCCATCAGGCCCCAAAAAATTCAAATATACATATTAAAAAAAAATCCATTCTTTTTAAATTGCATTCTGCATTAAGAGGGATTTTTCATGGTACTTGAATCTCAAGCCAATCAGAATTTTATATGGGCAAGAGATCAGATTTTTCAATTGACTGGCATTCGATGAAGTGAGATTTTTGTTTCTGGTGGAAATCTGAAATTTGTTTTACTGGAAAGTTAAAAAATAATTCGTAAAAAATAATAAAAAGAATCGTAATTAAACATTTTGACATAGAACAAAACAGATAAATATAGTTTTCAATAGTGATCTTTTTAGCTAAAACCGTTTTAATGATAGTAACAAATTACAGTTAAAATGATCTCTTGAAAGATATATTTAAGGATAATGTGAGTTTTTTTAAAATTTTTCTTAATATTTAAAGTAATTATTATTTTTTGTTGTAGTTGTTGTTATAAACCAAAAATTTTAAAATGCCTGTTTCTAAAAATTTTAAGACTTTAGTTGTAGTATTTTTCTTTCATAATTTCGACAGTTTTTTTTTCTTCTAATGCAGCTGGCAAACACTAATTTCGACAGTTAATCTGTTAATAACTTTTAATAATAATAACTAATTTTAATACTAATATTTCAACTAAAAGTCTGGTTTGCTCTGCTATCAACAATCAACTGTGGGTATCTAGGGATGGTCACTGAGGTCACTTAAAGTGAAACATAGAACCTGTTACATTAGATGTTCTAAGATGCTTGAGCATCACGAGTTCGCAGAATATAATTTAATTATTCTGCGAACTCATAACTGTAAACTCATAAATAAATTATCACATATTCGCAAGAATATTATTTTAAAATCAAAGTTAATTTTTTTTCTCATAATTTCTACAGTAAATTTTTGAATATATGGTTGTTCACATAATGTAGTTTAATACATTGGTCTTCACTACTTTGGGCATTATATAAAATAAATATATTTGATAAAAATTTGATAAATCTCACTGGCCGGAAAAATGTTTCAAGGCGGGTCACGGGTTGGCCACCCCTGCCCTAAAGGTTGGTATCTCCCAATTGGGGAACTGTTGATGAAAATATTTTGGTTGTAATCCGCCTTTGTCGATTTGGTTTATTGATTTAATTTATGGTTCAATTGTGGTAATTGTGGTTCAGAAATTCAACGTATGCATATGTCGATGCGATTCGCTATATGTCTGAATGAACAAGAATGCTCGATTTTTTGGCGCCGTGAGTTAAGCTGCTTTTGTTATACTGATTAAACAGAACTCATTTGAGCAAGGTATGTAAAAAAAAAATAGGTGAATAAGCAGGGCTGGGATTTAGAGGGGAAATAGGTCCAGGCTATTTCACTTATGAGGCCCTTTCACTTCCCATTTTTTAAATTTGATTTTATTAAATTCTCCCTCTCCATTCATTCCTCCCATTTTAATTCCAATTTTTTAATTTTAAAATTTTTCAATAGTCTGTAAACACTTCACTAAAGTATTGAACCTACTGAACTCAAAAGGCAAGTATCAAAATGATCGCGTACGCAATCCTAAAATAAGAATCTTTTCTAATAACATTAACACGTATTTCCATATTATCGAAGTAATACGAATATAACCGAACGTCGGGATATCAATAGATCTATTCGTTTGTCTGTTCCAATCTACACCAATCTGTACTTTATTTATGCAAGAAAAACCAGAGCTTAGTAGCATAAGGCCCGTCAATATTTGCCATAGCAATCAGTGAACGTATGAGCTATACTTTGCAATCTAGTCTATACAAACGAACAGACCCAAGGAGCCGAAAGCGTTGATCTTAACCAATACATTTTTATGTTTATTCATTAGTCATATGCGTAGAATTTCTCCTTATTTGCGATTCAGTGTTTTAGTATTTACTGTTTTTAGAATAGTGTAATTCCAATTCGAATGTCTGCTCCTTCTGATTTTTTGAGGCCCTAGGCTGAAGCCTAGTTAGCCTCTAGGAAAATCCGGCCCTGTGAACGAGCACTTTCATGCCAAAACTGTGACTGCAATTTATCGTCAGGATATTGTGGTAAATAAAAATTAGTGAAACTCACTGTATTTGTGTATAATTCTGGATTTTGTTCTTTTTAGGAATGCATCGAAGAATGCCAGAGGAATAGCAGCCTAAAAATACATGGTTGCATCACTGATCTCTTAAGAGGACCCACAAATGCAAAAAACGTGTGAAGGTAAGTTTCCGAATCTTCATCACTTTAAATGCCTTTTTTTTATCCACTCGTAATATACTTCGCCCGCCGATTGTTTAAAAAAGGTAAAAATTCGTTTTAAAAGTGGAAATTGGATGAATCGATCACTTGTTAGGGATGCGAATCAGATATACATAGCACAAAAAATATTTTGGAAGAAAAATATTTAATTGTTAGTAGGTATTTTTAAACTACTTTTTATATCATCTAATTAAAAAAAAAATTTAATGATAAAAGTAAAATTATTTTTATTGTAATTAAAAACCCATCGAAAATATCTTTCTTCCCTATGACGCCGCTCTGTTTGAATCCATCTGATTTGGCTGTCTGCCAATTTTTCCAGTTAGTTCGGCCAATCTTTTGGCCGAATTAGATATTTTAATTTTTACTTCGAGTAATAAATTTAGATCTAAGTTCATATTAGTTTTAAACATTGAGTAATCGCAAAGGACTTCTAAATTTGATCCTTACCTGTTCAACATGCATTCCATTATAAATATTGTGCTAATTATGTATAATCATCTAATTATTATAATCATTAATTTTATATCATCTAATTACGTTACTAATATATGGGTCCTGATGGCCGAGTGGCTAGCGTTGCCGTGGTAGGTGTTTATAGTGGTTCGAATCCACTTTTAAAACCGTAGGTCCCGGTCCTAATAGATCGTAGAGCGTCGGGATATTGTTACTCCGCGTCCGTGACTTATCTTCTTACACTCGCCCTCTGGGTGCAAAGTGAGTAACGTCGGTGCAGCCGTTATGGCATAAAAAGATCACGGTTTATATGCCAGCTGCATTAAAAAGCATTACTAATATTGAGCAAGGATTTCAATGATACTTTATATTTGCGGAGAGTATTAGCAACGTTTTCTTCATTAAGTCAATTAATAATAAACCACGGTCAAAAGTAAGCCTAAAATATCTAAAAAATTTTATATTTTAAGGCTTATGTCAGTTGATGTTTACTTCTACCAGTCATCAATTCTTAATTGACATGGGTCCCGGTTGATTGATTGATGATACCTTTCCATCAAAGGAACTTTTCGCAGTGATTTCCCTACATATAACCTTTTGATTTCCTACATCAGCCATTTATTTCCCTACTTCCTGATAAGTCTGTCACATGCTATATTATGCTCTTCTCTCTGAATAAAAATATTTTAATTCTTTCTACTTAGTAAGATAAATTATATAGCAATAAACAGGTAGAGGAAAAAGAACTGTTCTTCAGAAGATGCAGACCACTTTGCCGTTACAAGAACGTGGCCCAGTGTGCACCAACGAGGGAGGTGGGTCTACGTTGCACTCCCTCACCTTACACTCCAGCCTGTCTTAAAGTATAGAGATGTCGCTCAAATTCACACTAGAAAGTTTAATTATTTGGGAATGACTTTCGACAGCAAACTAAGCTGGAAGTCACACATCGAATCAATTTCAAATCGCTTTCTAAAAAGAGTGACTATTTTAAAGCGCTTGCTGGATCCTTTGAGGATGTGATCCGATCGACTTTAAATGTTACTTATAAAACTTTTATCCTACTGTTATTTACATTTTACTGCCGTGAACCACTTATTGCGCCAAATGAGAAAGTATTGCAAAAACTAGAACTGTTACAAAATCAAGCTCTACGGTTTAATACTGGGGCCATCAAATCAACACCAATTAATGCTATGCTGTTATTGACAAATAGAAAATCCATTAAAGCTATCGTTAAAGAAAAAGCTCTGATTCTATATGAGAAATTAATTAGAACTGAAATCCCTACTGGATTAATTATCAACAACCACTAGAAATTTAAAAACTCAAAAAGGTTTTGTTCAGTTTTGTTCTGGATGTCCAGACAGAATCTTAAATTGTCAGCTAATTTTCAGGAGTTGGAAAAGCCCTATAATCCATTTGATTATATTCAGATTGAAGCAAATTTAAGTTTTTCAGATGAACTTTATAAGAAAGAACAGCTCTATAGATGTTTTGAGGGTTTATGCACTTGATACTATTGATACAAGATACCCAGAATCTGAACGGTTGCACGTATACACAGATGGTTCCTTTTATGAAGATCTCATTACTGCAGGTTCAGGGAGTCTTTTCGAACTGTTCTCCTTCTACGCTTCAGCTGGGAAATATCGGAACATCTTTTGATGGAGAAGTGGAGGCTATCCGAATTGCTTTGAAATGTTTACTGATTTTTGAGGATAGATTCAATACAGGGGTTATTTTGTCTGATTCACAAGCCACAATTCAGGCTATTAGTTCAACCAAGCCACCTTCATCAGAGGAAATCTCCCAGTGTCAAAATCATATGCGGGAACTGACTTTAAAAATGAATTGATGGTACTTCAGTGGATACCTGGCCACTGTGGCATTTTTTGGGAACGAGCAGGCCGATTGTTTAGCAAAAAAGAGGCTCAAAACTATTTCAAATGAGATCTTAGTCACTGTCCCTCCATTCTGTAAAACTGCATATCAAACAAATAATGACTAAAAGCCACAACTTACAAATTCAAGATGGGGATAATTCAAAGCGTTGGAGAGCTGAAGATCTTTTGGCAATACCCAGCAATCCGCGACGGCATGCTTTGTCGCCCAGTTCCGACTCCTGACTGGCCATGACTGTCCTGGCAAGAACATCTCCATCGCGGTAAATCTTTTCGAACCCTTGCTGCCCCCTACGGGTTCAACAGACCCAATGAACAGAGACCACCTCCAACGATGTGCGATACTTGACGGCGACAGCGCTTTACTGGCGTGTGAGAGAACTCTTAAGGCAATGGCTTCCGGTCACCTTTGCATTTTTGTTATTATTATTATTATTATTATTATTATTTTACTTGCAGTTCATTCATTTTCTCACTCTTTTAAATGATTAATTACAGGTCATAGGACTAATGAAGGATGGTTGCCACTTTCACAAGAGTGCATTTCACAAGAGTGTAGACCTGCTGGAGAGTGAGTTTTAATTTTTATTCTTATAATAAAGTACTAAAATATTTTTAAGAAAAAAGAATAAAATCATGGTATTAAGGTAAAATTACATAATACTCAAAATCAAATGTGAGAGGGAAAATTTCAACTTTTATTTATAAAGGACTTTCTGTAATATAGTGAAAATAAAGTAGGAATTGACTTTAAATTTTTTTTTATACATTATTTGTTTAGTAATACCTTACCCTTCCCTTTTTAATGTCGCGTGAACTATTGGTCTCAACCGTGCATGTCTATATGATGCACGAGACCAATCACAACCTTTCTATAAAACCACTCAAATGATAGTATAAGTTTAGCAGGTGATCTGTATAACGCATTGGTGGTTTTAATTTGCCTGATTGGTTAAATAACAGTTTGCGATGAATTAGGTCTTTCGTTTTCTAGTACAGGGGTCTCAAACTACGGCCCGCGGGCCAAATCCATGAAATCCAGCGAATAGCTTATTGTTGCTGTAATAAGTTGGATAAAAAACACAGAATGATAATATCTCGGTTTTATTAACTTTGCTAGGTAAAGCTTAATGACAAGCATAATACGCGGAAAATTTAACTTAAGCATAACAACTAGCAAGTAATTGAAATGAATCCCACTAAATATAAACTAGTGAACATCCCGCGGTTACCCCAGTAGTTATGTTGTTGGGGTAAAAGTATCGCATATGTATGTATATCGATGTTTGGAATGTATATATCCTGAATCAAACATATGATTTTTATCCTGAAAATCCCCTCCAGGAACGGAAAAGCTAAATTAACGTGGTGAATGAAACACGCGGGTATCCACTTGTAAAAAAATACTAATGATTTATATAATATATAGATAATGGCAAGAAAAAAAATTAAATGGTATTGGCCCTTCGGTGCTTACTGAGTAAACAGTATGGCCATAAGGCTGGAAGCTTGGAATAACCCTGTTCCTAGTGCATCATTTATTCGTTTATGTTTTCGTATTTCATCGTGTTGATGATTTTAGCAATTAATTCATTTAAAATAATAATGATTATTTTTTCGTACTTAGATATTATGATGCATATATTTAACTCTCTGTTTTTATCCGCTTAGTGCTGAGAGACTTATGAATTTACAAAGACGTCGTCAGTCTTACGTCTTTGGTAACTATATTTCTTTCAAAATTACTCATTTGATTTTGTTTTTTTATTATGCTTCACCTATCAAATCTTGTTAATACATTGAACATAAAAAAATTAACTATCTAAATTTTATCAATATAATAGTATTATAAGTAATAATAAGTTAATTGGAAAATCCTCAAAATACGAGAATAGTATCTATTATTGACTATCCATATTATGACTACATAATATTGATGTAAGAGTGTTATGTAGATACTGAACGGATATTGTCACTTACGATATTCGTTAGCTATTTGCCTGTGAATTTGATTGAAAGCTCAAAACAAAAACAAAAAAAAAATAAAACTTAGCTGCAGTGTAAAGGGAGGTTTTTTTTTAACACTTGAGCCTATATAAGTTCTTCTCTAGGCTCAAGTGTAAAAAAAAAAAATCATAATAATAAGGCAACAGGAAATGTAACTTTTATACACTATCCACATATTCAAAATCATGGATTTTGAAACAAAAAACTTATTAGCGCATTGAAGAATTAAGGTCTCGATCCGTATTTTTCAGCATGCCTGTTCTGGAGGAAAATAGTATCTGTTATACCTTATATTTCCATTTAAAATTTTTTTCTGTAATGAGCTAAATCTTCGTTTATCAACTTTTATAAAGTTAATACTTTGAAGTATATTTAAAACTATAATTTGATAAGTTAACTCTATATAACATTGTGTTACGATAAACGATTTGAGATATAAATTTATTTCTCTTTGTTTTAGGGATCTTGTTTCGATAGTATGGGCAACATGTTCCGAAAGTAAGTATTCTTAGATTATTTCGCGTACCGTTAGCCCAGTGAAAATAAATGGGAGTTATAATTATAGTGTAGTATTAGTTATATCCTCATTAATTATAGTGTGAAATACACTTGTTTCTGTCTTTAAATGATTAAATGTTTATATAGCTAGGATTTTTTCATAATTTTATTTTTAAATATAGTCTCATAGTCTAATTTTTGAATTCCTACTATTAGTTCACACTCTCCCCTATATATCTTGTTCAAATTTTTAATCGTTAATAAAAATACTTTTTTTATTCATCCTCTCAAGTTCAAATACATTTTTTTTTTTTAACTTGTAGTGGATTCCATTTGATGTTAATATAGTTTTTCAAAATATTAATTCCTTAATTAAATTTAAGTTTAGTTTGTTTTATTTAAATTGCATGTATCTAATAATATATGGCGCCAGATGTAAAAGGAAACTTTCAACTTTTATTTTTAAAGGACTTTTCTGCAATATTGTGAAAAAAAAAGTAGGAATTGACTTAATTTTTTAATATTATTTATTTTATTCAGGATGTTCTGAATTCTAAAGCGCTAGATCTCTTTAAATATTTTTCAATCTCCGGATAATTTTAGTTTTTTATATTGGCGGACTTTATGTTACACTTATGTATGCCATTAACTGCATTATGTATTACCATTTAGGAAGACTTTTTAACAGTACATTCCGGTGTCGTGTAAGAGTAAACTTGCAAAACTTCGCTTTAGGGAAGCCACTAATGTGCATAAGAACTAATGTGCATGGCACAACTCGTGTTATTTATGCACATTACTGGCATGTTACCCATGGGCTATGAGTTGGATTAAAACAACATTTGAGTTAGAAAAACAAAATTCCGTTTTAAGGAAATTTCAATGAACGGATTTTTATGGCCTAAGTTATATCAGACTTCTGATCTTGAAAGAATTGTTATTTTTTAAAAAACATTGTTATTATTTAAAATTATTAATAATAATTAATATACGGAGTTTATTTAATAAAAATCAGTCAATAAATATATATTTTTAAATTGTGTTATAATATAAATATATGCTATTTTTCTTCAGTGATATTGCTCACGTTGAAGTAAATTTAGATGGAATGCAAACGACTACTTATACTTACAGTCCTAAATACCAAGTAAGAACGTCTTCATTGCTTTATGGTATTGAATATTGTTGTATTTTTACATTATTGATAGTTCATGTTAAGTTTAAGTAGTAATATATATAACACTCTCAAAGTTATACAGAAGAATCTCTGTAAGTCGAACTTCAGGGAAGACACCAAATAATTCGATTTTCGACTTATGGAGGATTTCGACTTACGTGGATTTTGTAAGGAAATATTCGACTTGTGGAGGTTTAGATTCTTTCTAACCTATTTTGAGAATTATAAGAATTATAATAATAATATTTCATAGAATTGATTATTCTATTTACTGTATACTCATACATTATTTTCTAAGAAACAATGACGGGCATTGTCGGCAAATCTTAAAGTCGGTAACTTATTTTCTTCGAGCCATAGAGGTAATTAATTTCAAATGATCGAGTTGCAAACGTTGTAAAATCAAACATTGCTAATGTTCGAAATACAGAGGTCAATTTAAAATTTTTATTTTTATTTTGTGTTACGGTGGGAAATAATATACCAAAATGGCTTGTGGGAATTGACTAATTATTTCGACATATAGAATGTTGAAATTTTGAGTAATGGAGGTTTTGGGGTTTGAAGGGAAGGTAACAAATTTTTTTTTCGAGGAGTTCTGGGTTTTCGACTTATCGAGGTTTGACTTAAAGGGTTCTACTGTATTAAGTTACTCACCTTAATAATTGAGTTTTAAAAGCAAATTTTACAATTTTTTCCTCTCCACCATTTTCAAGATGATACGTTTAATAATTCAAACCGCATTTAAAATAATGATTATGGTAGATGAAAAATATTGCGAAACTATAAAACCTTATAAAAAAACAATATTTTTAAAACAAGGGACTCGGAACAGTCTCATGAATTGCGTGTTTTTTGTATCAGAACTAGAGAAGTCAAAACTTTTTGGTAAACGAAATGAAACAAAAATTCCTGTGACTAAGCGGGAATGAGCGCGGTTAATCACCCAGTCAAAAAATACGTACGTTGGGTTTAAAGCAGAGATGGGCAAACTTTTTTTCGGTCGTGGGCCAAAAATAAAAAAAAAAAAAAAAAAAAAAGTTTGGCGGGCCAAGATAGATTTTCTAAAATTTTAAAAACAAGTTACAGGTATTACAATTTAAATATGTTAATAAGATGAATGAAATTGCGATTTCTTTTTTTAAGTTCCTTATATTGAGGTTCGAGGTGAGATGTACTGATTCTAAAGAACGAGGCTAAATGCTCGTCTGTCAATCTATTTCTGAAACTAGTTCTTTCTAAGGTTCATAGTTGAAAACACTTGCTCACATATATAAGATGAAGCAAACATAGCACTGATTTTCTGGGCGTGAGATATTAAATATTGGAAACTTACTTTCGATAATGATTTGTAACACTCTAACTTGTTGGCGGCAATCTACAGCTATAACTAGCAAAGAACTTCCGTTTTAACACTTAACCGATTGAAAACTGTCTGAGCTTGCTATTTCCGACGATTTATGTTTTGTAGAACAAAAATAGAAAAAGTAAAAAAGATCATCAGTCCTGAAAAAAAGGAAAAGAAAAAAAATAATATTTCATCAAAGTAGAAAAGGAGATGAGATATATAATATATAAATATATATTTCTTTTTAATTTGCCTCGGACAGACCAATTAAAATTCTATCGGTCGGATAAACCTTCCAACGTTCGAAAATTGGCCCGCCGGCCGTAGTTTGCCCCATCCCTGGTTTAGCTCGTTCCCATCGAGGCGTGAGGCGGCGACGTCACGTCACGCGGCAGGGGAAGAAAATTTTTTCGACCCGTTCACACCGAAACTTCAGAAATCGCTTTACACCTAGTGGTTCTAGTTACTTCTACTAGATGGTAGATCTGCTATTGGCTCAATTCAAATCACAAGCAAGCATTTAAGAATTGAAAGTTGGTCAACTCGAAGCGGTGGATTTCAACCAATTTCAGGCGAATGCGATGAGGCTAGTGATTGGTCAACGCCACACGCCTCGGTGGGGAACGGCCTTAAGAAGGATGAGATTCTTCAAGAGACATCCCTAAGATCGTTTTAATTTGTAATATCTCCAAAATCAATTTAAGTTCAAAAAGTGGTGGAACATTTGTAAAATGTTTTAATAGTTTTTACGGTTTTTCAGGGCCACACGTGAAAAATACCGAAGCATTATAAAAAATAATTCAATAGCATCATTCAATTTTTTTCTGTGACATTAATGTGTATCATCATCATCATTGGCGCAGCAGCCCCCAAGGCCAAGGTAGCCAAGGCCGTCTGCTTACTGGTAGATTTCGAGAATATTTAATTTTTACATTGTAGGGGTGTCAGCCCGACATCCAACATTCATATTAGACCGGGATCTACGGTTTAAAATGGATTCTGCACCAGTACAGATATCCTTGGAACACCGGTACTCGAACCGAAACGTGTGGCACCGAGTGCCAGAGTGCTATCACTCGGCCTTCAGGCCCCTAACACGAAATACAGAAAAATAAATTTTTTTAATAAGATACTTACCGTTAGTGATACGTCGAAAATTCAATTTAATGGAAGAAGCCTAGGTAGTCTAGTTCTCCAGTAGTACTTATATTCACTGTACTACGTGTACTTTCCTTCCCACCCTGTTGTACTTTCCTTCAGAAGAGGACGTTTCAAGGCTCGTTCCCACCGAAGCGTGAGACGGCGAAGTGTCACGCGGCAGAGAAGATAATGTTTTCGACCCGTTCACACCGAAACGTCAGAAGTCGCTTTTACTCCTAGTGAAATTCCAGTTACTTCTACTAGATGGCAGATAGACTATTGGCTCAATCCAAGTCACATGACGCTTCAAGCATTTGAGAGTTGAAAGTTGGTCAACTCGAAGGCGAACTCAGGCGGTTCCAGGTGAACTCAGTGATGCTAGTGATTGGTCAACGCTTCACGCTTCAACGCCTCACGCCTCTGTGGGAACGAGCCTTTAGCCTACATATTTTCTTTTTCCCATCTCCAGTACGGTAAAGAACTTCAGGGATAGCTTCCCCTCTTGACTTTGAGAACAGTTCAAGAGGGAAACTGAGTCTTCTCAGTTTCAAAAATCCAGCGTTTTATCCACAAGGCCACGTTGATCCCGAGGTACTCCATTTAAAATAAATTATAAATATAAATAAATAAACAATAAGTTTCTATGTTGTGTTTATTTACTTTCAGAACATTGAAACGTTCAGCTACGTCGGTGGTTACGTTGGGATGTGGTTGGGAATTTCTCTTCTTGTTGCAGTTTTTGATTTTCTGGAAACGCTGGTGATTATGATGAGGTATCCGTTCAAAAAAATGTTGCAGCGAAAAGTGAAACAACAACAGCTACAGAAAATTCAAGCATTTCGCAGAGACATGTAATAATTTCTCCAAAAATACCAGAAGTTTGATGTACTCAAGTTTTGTAGTCTCCAAGTTAAGTAGAAGCTGCTGTTATTCTAAACTAAGGCTGTCCAACCAATGGTTCCCGGGCTGCACTATTTACGAATGCGAGCCAATAAGAAATCTTGAATACTTTTAAATCGGGTATGCACAGATTCGAGAAGGCCATATGGATTGACTTTAAGACCTCCCTAGCTCTGCCAACCATTTAGTGAAGTAATTAAGTATTACCGATGCTACTAAGGTATTTTTTCTCCTCATTAAATGAGCATTATGTCGAATTTCTTTTTAAATGTTTATCGGAATATTTCTTCATCTCGCAGTTTTATAATAGTATATATATATATATATATATATATAAAGGTGAAATGAGGATGGTACGAAGTTCATTTGTTGAAGGCAAGTAGTCAACGGACGCGATACTAGACAATTTTGTCACCCTTTAAATATAACTGGTTGCATTTATCTAATTATTTCAACTAAATAATCACCAGAGAGGAATCTACATTGCAAAAATTATGTTTCATTTTTATAACAAAAAGATTTCTCTTAAAAAAAATCGCCAATGGTCTACAGGCTTATCTTGGCCACTAGCCACACACACACGTAACTCTCAAAAACTATCTGATATAGATTATTTCATTTAACATATAATAAGAAAAAAAATTATTATAATATAATGAAAAAGCAAATAATAAGAATTCCATGCTCTGTATCACAATACGTATTTTAAAATCTTCAATTTTTGTAGTGAACAAAAGCAAAAGTTATTAGTCAAATTATTTTAATTTATCTATTTTTCTTTATATCCATGAATACAAATGGTTGTTACATGTGTTGATCCAAACACCTTTTAATGTATCACGTGTAATTATCACATCTACTTTGAATAGCGAAGTTTTAAAATGGAACATATTTTTGGCAATGTCTATCGTAGAGAGACGAAAAAAAAAAAAAAAAAAATTACCGCAGTCAGTCTAGTACGTTATTTACAAACAATCTAATCTTTTACTCAGAAATAAAATATTTAAACAAAATGTTTTTTTTATTTAATTAATCGAAGCTGCAACTTGTTCCCTATTTTAATCTTTCATCAATAACCTAAAAACTTTCTGAAAAATTTACCAATTATACTAGGACTGTGAATTTATTTTGAGGGTTTTTTTTTTCTTCTGTAAATTCAAGGCTTTATTGTAAAGAATTGTGTACATTATTATTTTTCAAAGTATTATCCATCGCTAATCACTACTTTTTCCCATCTTTCTGCCAGCATACTGATTTCACATAGAACGAACAACTCATCTTTTGATGCTATCTCCCAATCGATTCAATTTTTATTATCTTCAAGATTGGAAATCTAAAATCTGCTTGACCAGGCCGTTTTCCAGCTATTAGAACGAGTAGTAACCCAATGGTGCAATATCCAGTGAATATGGTAATATGTGGTGAATATGGTGGGGTAAAACATCTCATTTCAGTGTTTCAAAGTATTTTTTTGACAACACAAAAACATGTTGAAAAATTACTTTATCTTGTCTTTCGTCAAATTGCTGCCATTTTCCTTTAATACATGACGCAAATGCATCAATTGTATGTAGGATTCACCAGTGATGGTTTTACTCAGTGGAAGCAGCTCATAGTATGCAACACAGTATGTACCACCACAAACGGAGAATGAGCTTCGATCAGGGCCGGATTTTCCTATAGGCTCACTAGGCTTCAGCACTAGGCTTCAGCACTAGGCTTCATATTCAAATTGTTAGAAAAATTAGAACTACACTATTCTAAAAACAGTAAACACTAAAACACTGAATCAAAAATAAGGAGAAATTCTACACATATGAATAATAAACAAATATAATAAGTAATTTACAAACTTAAAAATGGGAGGTGAAAGGGCTTCATAAGTGGAATAGCCTAGGGCCTCTTTTCATCTAAATCCGGCCCTGGCTTCCATCAATGAATATTCGACCTTGTTGCCGATGTTCATTCTTGATGAGGCAAACCTTAGCCTCATCATTCTTGATTTTCTATGTTCAGGAGTAACGCAGCATATCAATTTTGAATCGTCAGTAAGAATACAATGCAAAAACCCCTTTCTTTTTTATACGTTGAAGCAATTGTTCACATGTGAAAAATCACCTTTCAACATATGTCGGCTTCAATTAGTATGGCACCCGGAGCTGAGAAAAGACAGCGAGCTTATCGAAACTGAGAAAAAATAAGTTGTTTACTCTTCAACAAATTGAAACATGAAAAAAAATAAAGTCTAATGATAGAGCTTTGATATGAATATAGTTATAGAAGTGTATGATGGTATGTAGCATAAATTATGCCATCTACTGTAAATCTCTCAAAATCAATTCACAGACCTAGTATTTTTAAATAAAATGGATTGAAACTGCCTGTGATCTGTGCATTCCTGCCTTAAATGATTGCGATTTTGTAATTTAATTTTATTTACATTTTAAGTTATTGTATAAAAATGTGTAAACAATAACGTAATTAATAATGTTTCTGTTTTTATTTAAATGTAAATCTATAATTTTTTGATATTTATTTTCTGAAATATTTTTAATTTTGGTAATTAAAATTTCTTGCGCAATAATAGAAAATTAATCTGCATGAAAAAATCAATGATTACACGCACTTAAGAAATTATTAGATATAATCACATTTCATTCTTATGGAGAACGACATAATTCTATCTCAGGTTGTGAGAAGTTAACTATGTATGGAAAATATCGCATAATTTTAACGATAAATTCCAAATTTTTAATAATTTAATTTTCAATTACAATAATTTAAATTTTCAGTAGTTTTTTTAAAGCAGTGCACTCATTTAAGTTTTATTTTTTTATAATCCCCCAAAATAATATTCTTGTGCAAGATGCTTTTTTATTCTATTAAAATACTTTAATTATATTAAAATACACGTTTTAATAAATTTTTTTCCATTAAGTATTTTCTTCAAACATAAAACCTCACTTTCTGTCCATTTAAATTCTAATATCTTGAGCGATTATTTCATAAAATTCAGGAGGAGCAATTGTTACATTTTGTATAGAAATAAAATGCATCTAATAATTTGACCACTCAATGTATTATGTTTTAGACACTTTCACGTCAGCATATATATCAGGACTGCATATTTATATTTATTTGACTATTTATTTATGCGGACTATATTTGAATGGATTAAATATTTATATATATTTGATGGGCATAGATTATACAATTTGCATACATTTATTCTCTTTAATAGCTATCGTTATGATTAAAACATTTTATAAAAAGTCCAATAAAAAAAATTGTTTTTCAAATTTATCACAATCGTTGTTTTACTTGATTGCAGCCCGGGAAAGCTGAAAGGTTGGATATCCTTGTTCTAAACGGTGTTTTGACTTGAATGATAGCATAATTTTTAGTTTTAAAAATAGGATTACTTTTTGATTCTTAAGTAAATGATTTTTAATTAATTATGTGAACATCAGATGAGCTGTTACGCACATCTGAGTTATTAATTCGGTTATTCATTTAGTTATTAGCTCAGTTACTCACTCATTTACTATCGCAGTTACTCGCTCAAATATTAGCTGAGTTACTAATTACTCAGCCATTAGCTTAATTACACATAATTAAATTATTAGCTTAATTACTATTTACTCAGATATTAGTTTAATTACACGCAACTCAATTATTAGCTGAATTACTTAGTTATTAGCATAGATAACAATCAGTTACTCAATTATTAACTCACCCACTCACTCGCCTATTATCTCAGTTACAAAGCTCACTGATGCAGAGTTATATAAAATGATCTATTACACTTATACTTCAGTAGTAAAAAGATTTAAATGAAATATTTTTCATAAATAATATTGCGTATATTTATTCTGTTTCAGTTAAAACAAATCCCCAAATACAAAAATGTAGATTAAGTAATGTATGTAAACAAAATTTATCCGACAAATATTTTATACAAATTAATCCACTAATTAATCTATTATTAAATTCAAGGTAATTTGGTAGTTTTAATGGTTTAGCGTTTATAATATCAGTAACATATTAGCAGGAAATTCATTAATGATCTAGTTTTTAAAAACAACTTGTAAAATATAATAAAATTTATGAAAATGAATATATATATATATTTAAATATTGGCAATTATAAAGGGATGATTTCCTAATCAGTTGTAAATCAAATGTTTTATGTTATAATTATGTAAAATGTAATATATTATAATTATTAATTATATATGCTCATATTATGTTTTATATATGTTAATATTATGTTATAATTATGCATAAATTGTATTCAATATGCACAATAAATTCTATTTCTATTTCTATTCTTTTGTTCTATTTTTTGCTAAGCTTTTATTTTAGTTTTTATTATTAAGTCAAAAAAAATGTTTTTTGTTATCTATTATGTGTCAAAATAATAAGAACTGTACAATATCATGTAGCTATGATTAATTTACTAATTGAATAAATTGATTTAAAAAATGTACAAAAATATTTAATATATTATTTTTAAAATTTTCAAAGTTATTACTTTTACAAATCAGAAAACTTAGCAATAAGATGTTTTTATTTGATAAATGATAATTTTAGAATTCAAATGTGTAAATAATTTCTTCACTTAAATAGAAAAATAATGATAAATTTTGAAACTTATAAAGTTTAACTTATAGAAATAATTAAACTTATATATAATTTAATAATAAATAAACTTGAGTGGTATTGAATTTTGAATCCGTAAGAGGGCAGCACAAGCGTCATGAGAAATGGCGCAATCTTTCAATGGTATCTCAATTTATTGATGTACATTGAAATTGAATGTTACTTGCTTAGTTATTAAAAAATATTTTTTTTTTCTTCCAAAAAATTGGAGCTATTTTTCTAGAAGATAAACGTGATACAACGAGTTTACAAACGGATTTTAATTTTGACTCTATTAATATAAATCATAAATTTCAAAATCTAACACCAGGATGGTGATGAAGATGGCATTGTATCCAAGACTCCTCCGCCCCATCCCAAATTTCCTCCTATAATCGTTTGTTTCGTCCTATGACGCATCTAATGCAGACTTTAAATGAATTTCATGAATATTTCATTGGACCAGCTGGAGAAATATTTGAGTTTCCTGAGGATGCTCAGCACCAAAGAGTTATTACTCAATATTCGAGGGTAAAGAACATTGCATTTTTTGTTATTACCCTTAAATATGAGAGGCCTATTAAGGTCGTTCTTAAATGTCTCCCGTAATATTCCTATTGAAAAAATCAATCAGAATTTGGCCCTTAAGGGGTTTAAAGATGTTAAAGTCGCGCAGTTAACTAAGACTAACATCAAGAAGCTACTAACTATTTGACAAATAGTTTTACCTCGTAACGAGGCTAATAATGACTCATGACAGACTACTATAGTATAAAACATTTTAGTAAACTTTTCAAAATTTAACAAACGACTTATTGCGACCCAGTGCTTCAGATGTGACAGTTTTCATCATAGTTCATCTAATTGTGGTTTTAAACCAAGCTGTCATAAGAAGTGGAGAACAGCATTGTCATAAAGATTATAAAAACATCCCCTCCCCTCAAGAAATTGTTAACAATCTCACTTACATAAATTGTGGCACTATTGGATATTTTTCTGCTTGACGTGGTTACCTAAATTCTCAAAGCCTTTCTCAATGCTAGAAACACTTTTACTCAATTCCTATCTCAAAGCAAGTTACCCAAATTTTAGTTTTGCTGAAGCCCTGAGAAGGGCCCCTTTGTTGGTTTATGTCTGAAATGAATTTTAACCATCATTCAGTAAAGTTACTGCTGAAATACTTTTCATAATAAAGGAGTTTGTCTCTATTTTTATTAATTCATGTACTGGGATTATCTTCCTTATCCGAAAGGTTAAAAATTTGCAGAACCTCATGAAAACTTCAGACATTTATCAATTGCCTAGAACAAAATACTACTTCTACTAAATGGTCATACTCATTTTTATGTCATATACATTTTCATATATAATATTTTTTTCTATTTTTAATTATTTTCTACTTTTATTTTTTCTCTTTAATCTACTTTAATTTAATGTTTTTCTACTTTAATTTAATGTTTTCCGCTGCTTTTAAATTAATTATTTTAATTTTTAAATTAAAAAAAAAATGACATAACAACTTGACCTCGACCTAAAGCATATTACCTTCCTTTCAAAGCACAAGCGTGCAACCAAGAAGCTTAGTTCACTCACCAAACAACAATGAAAGATTTTTCAATTCGTATATTACAAGAAAACTTCATTTAAGGAGAGAATGAAAAATAATAAATAATGAAATAAAATAAAAAAAAAAGAGGAACATATTTACTGAAAGTTTATTTTATTTTATCTCGAGGAAATCTTGTTTTGGAATTATCTTTAGAAGATAATTTATCAAGAAAATGATATGTCATGTTGTTATGTAAACAAATTTTTAGTTATGTACTTTAAAAAAATATTTCCGACATTTTTTTTTTTTTAATTTCTGGAAATTAAAATTAAATCTAGGTCGTTTAGTGTTAGGATAAAGTTTTTGAGTATTAACCTATTTAATGAAATCTAAAATATGTCAGGATATAATAAGACAAACGATAGCTTTCAGTTTTTTATGAAATGAACTCATGAATTTCATTTTATTATAAATTTCAATTTATCCTTATTTAAAAGGTTGTTGAACTAGTTTTGTTTGGCAATAAACAACCAATCTTTCATTAATTACAATTAATCTTCTTAAGATAAAATTTTGTAGTGATCACTATTTTATCACTTATATTTCACGTATTTTCGACTGTATAATATAATAAGCAATTTATTACATTTTGTTCATACTATTTTTAAGACTGAAATTAATTTAAAATTAATTTAAAAATAATTAATTTAAAAAGTAGATATTTTAATATGGTTTTTATTTGAATGAACTTATTTCATATTGTTGTCTACAAATTAATTCTTTTACACATAGTTTTAAACAGATACAAAAATGTCAATAGTTGCGATCTTATATATATATATATATATATATATATATATATATATATATATATATATATATATATATATACACAGATCTATATACAGATATATACAGATCTATATACAGATATATATATATATATATATACAGATGAAAGGTGACTCAATCAAATCGCAAAATGACCAAAGTTACTACGTATCTTTTTTATTAATTGGTTCCATGTACGTAGTAACTTTGGTCATTTTGCGATTTGAATGAATCCCCATTCATCTGTTAGCATATTTTATTCTGAAGAATAACTTTTCTTAGACACTGTGTATAGAATTCTGAAGGCCAGTTTTGATGACGTTTGCGACCTCGTTGTCGTAAAATATTGAAAAAGAAATTCACGTCTTTAAATCTCATAAGACACCGAGTGCATGAGGCTGTAAAGGGGTAATTTAACTAGTTCCGATAGGTTTTTAATCGTCCGGACGGTACATCTGTACCATTAACATACTTTTTCACTCACTCATCACTGTAGATGCTCAAATAGCACAAAGTACTTGAGGAATTTCTGCAGAATTTTGTACTTTTGAGAGGAAAAGAGAATCAATTCACTTTACATTTGGCGAAATATAAATATATCAGATTTATTGAAAATCCCTGTGGCATGAAAGCTGACATTCTTTTCTGACTATTGCACATGTGTCGTCTTCATGTCTGTTATGAGAATTTTGATCCATTTTTGTAACTCAGATGTATTTTAATGATTATCATGATTTCACACTATCCTGTTTAGATTTGATAAAAGAAGCTGTTATTAGAATAAAATTAATCAAATAAAAGTGATAAAGCTAAAGAAGAAAACAATTTTAACAATAATTCGAAATGTCGAAATCGTAATTAGAATCTCATTTACAAAAAACACATGGCAATCAAGTAAATGTAAGATTTAACAAACACAACGAGAAAAGAACAGGGACAAAATAAAGTTTCTCGGAAAAATAGTGTCATGTAAACGCACACACACAGGTTTTGTTACTAAAAGGTTTTATACTACAGAAATTACTTTTGTGAGTGTTATTTGAGTTGACTTTTATAGACTTGTTAGATAAACAGAACTGGAAATCGGGAATATGCTGTATAAATAACTAGAATTGAAAATTGAAATTAGTATTTATCTAACAGCTAATTGATTTTGAATTAATAAGTATAATTTTTTCTGATCATTCTAGGTCAAATTAACACACCCATTTAACTTCATCGTCTCAGATGTTAAAAAATGTAATGCAAAGGTAACCTACATTAAGACCAAGAAAAATGTAAGAAGTTATTAAAATAAACACACCCTATTTGCCAGTATATAATTTTTCTAAAAATATCCCAAAATCACATGATTGACATAGTTTTAGATTGTTGTAACAGCTCTTTTTATTCAATTTATATCGATGAAAAAGGTATCACTGTTTAGTGATTATGATAATAAGACACAATAGGGTTTTATTAAAATCCAAATTCAAATTTTTAAATAAAAATGTAAATCTTTAAGACTTTTTAAAAATTCTAGAATTTTTTAATAAATATATAAATCTTTATGAATTTTTTTTAAAAAATCTAGAATTTTTTTACACGCTATTTTGAATTATTTGCAGTAATAAGTTTAATTCTAAGTTTTTTAATTAAAAATAGTTGAACAAGTAACTTTTTCAATTATCCATTTAACAAACGATTCTACAATCTACATCATTCTGTAATTTTTAGACAATTTTCAAAAAAAGCAACCAGCAACTGGCTTACTTCACTGTAGTGCTTAGGATTTATCAATTGTGCAACTTCAGTTAATTTGAATTATTGACATACTTTTACAATTTAGATATTGCAGATTAAATACATTTATTTTGCAATAAACTTCTCTTCTTTGTCTGATATACTTAAGTGTAAAGTAACAGTTATCCTACTTAAGTCAGGATTATCAGATTAAAAATTTAAGAGAATATGAATTTCAAGATTTTTTTCAAGTTTTCTCAAACATGCAAAATAAATAAATAAATAATAAAAATAAATAATAATAAATTAATTAATTAATTAAATTAAAAAACATCACGAATATAAATTTCAAAAAAAATTCTAGAAAGTTATTATTGTTGAATATTTTACTAAGTTTTAGATGCTAATGAACTTATTACCTAGATAAAATAATTGAAAACAATTATTTTCATCTAAACTCGTTTTGAGCTATAAGCAACAAAGAAAGTATATAATAAATTTAAAAGAAAACAAATAGTTAACAAAATGAATATATGAAACCTGTTAATGATTTCAAGTCTTTAAATTGACCAGTGCTTTTTTTTATCTCATCAACCATTCATATCTTGCTTTATTGTTATCTATTTTAATAACTATTATCTACTTCAACATACTATAATGAAAGCCATTAAAATTTAATTTGTTTCTTAAATTGTATTGAAGACAGAAAGTTGCTTAATTATAAATACATCGTCCGTTATATATCTTATAATTCTTCATAGTGTAAATTTATATAAATTATAAGCAAGGGCAGAACAGACTTCAGTCCACTTAAGCTAATATACTTAGTAAATTTTTTTGAAAGATTTTCAAATTTTAATGATAGAATAAAACAAAGAATATGATCCAGATTATGAACATGATCCACCTTTAAACATTAAAAAGAAAAATTAAGTATTCAATATTTTGTATTTTTATAGCAAACTTGGAAATCAGATATGTAGTCGATAATGCACGTCACTCTGAATCCTTACGTAGGATCCTTATCTAAGTAATTTTTTATCTTTACGACATTAATTGCCAAAACGAGCTCCAATTTAAATTTGCGTTAAACAAAGTAAATATTAACTTAAAATGCCGAGTCTGTTTGGATCAACACATATTTTAGAGCAAACATTTTCAGAAATGAATATAAAAATATTGATAAATAAATACCATTTGACTAATCGGTTTTTGTCCCTAGTTACTACAAAAATCGAACTAAATGATAAAACACTCATTAAATGAAAGTAAAAGACTCATAAAACTCTAAAACACTCATAAACGAACATTCATAAAACTCTTTACTTGCTTTATTTATTTAATTTTATCATAAAGAAATGAAACATAAATATGTAAAACAATTAACAAGTTTTTCTTGTGTTGTTTTTTGTTTTGTACGTACGTTACCAAGGCCCGAGTAATACTAAATACATGCGGTCTACGTACACTACGAATTTGTGTTTTGATGTTGTAGAATTTTATAACCTCTCAGAATTTCCTTGTGGATTTGGATTTGTTGTAGTTTACAATATAAATCTTAAAATAAAAAATATAAATTTTTCAATTTTTGTCTATTTCTGTATAATTAAAATTTTTTATAAAGTTTAAAATCATGAAATAGCATAGATCCGAATGGTAAGTTAACAAATTTTCTGAAAAGGGTAGTTATCTGCAATTTTGTTCACTTTTTAAATAAATTATAAAAATTTTTAAATGCGTAAAAGCATAAATTTTAGAATTAAAGTCTAACGCCTTTAAAATTTAAGTCCAGAATTATTTTTAAGGCATTTAGAAATATAATTAAGGTGAAAAAGCTCATTCAGAGAAATAGTCGGACAATATTATAGAATTATAATATTAATTGTTCATTGTTTGTTATGTGGATTATTATGAATTGTGATGATGCAATTTCGTCGTACTTAATTCTTCTGTTGATAATCATATATTACAATGTGTATAATGTGTTTAGAATATATTTATTGCTTATGGAAAAAAAAATCGGAACTTCCAAACTTGGATGTTCTCACTGTAACGAATTGCTACTCGGTGCTTTTGGAAGATAAATAACTAATTTTTTAAAATTTTTTTGTATTTATTTTATTTTTAACTAATATGAATATATATGAAGCCTCTCAATTTTTTTTTATTCGCACTGATGATTTTATTTACTTATTTATTATAATTATTTTTTTGCGTTGTCTAAAATAAATTTGGCACACTTTTCCTCCAAGAGTAATAAACTTCTTTAGTGTGGCTATAAATGTTCTGATGTCAAATGCGATACAATCTCTCAGTGCTGCTTTAAATACAAAACATGCAAATATAAGAACAGACATAGACATCATGGAAAAATACTTCTACATGAATTTTGAACTTTTATCATCAATGGGCTACAAAAATACATGCCCGAACAATTAAAAAGCATAATCGGGGATAATTGTATCTCTAACAACTATGCCGAAATAACTCTTTTATCTTTAAATATACAATACACTCTTGTAGAACCTTAAGACAATTTTCTCGACTCTTTATTGATCAGAATTTCTCTTAAATATTACATAGTAAGATCAGTGCATCAGTATGCAAATATTTTTTTGTTGAAAATAATCAACCATAAAAAAGTAAATTCAGGATTTTTTTTTATCAAAATTGCCTTGTGGATTCACAAAAATTAAGTCACGTTACCCAATCAGTTATCAACACATAATACCCCAACAGTGTCTAGGAAGAGATTTAAATTTTTAAAACTTGTATTGGGCAAAAACACATCCTTTCTCTGAAGGTTCAAAATGTCCGTGGCAAATTCGTGGGCTTGGGTAATCCTAATTAGGTAATCCCCATGTATGGTAATTTATAAATATTATAAATAAATTTATATTATATATTTTTATATAATATAAATATATAATTTATAAATATTTATAAATATTTAAAATATATATTATCTACTTATTTATAATAAGTAGAGTTAATGAATTAATAATAATGGAGTAAATAATAAAAAAATAGGAATATCAAGAGATGGGATGATTTTTCTAAAAATGAAAGAAAATTGGACAAATTTTGAAAAGAATTAGTTAATAATTATTTTTTAATTAAGCATAGAATTATTTTCGCATTTAAAAATATCCTTCAACAGTATAGAAATTCTAAATCCTGAATAATTTTTAACTGATTTATAGCACAGTGCGAACAAACACTTTAAAACATTAAATATGACTATGTATGAAAAAATGAACTTCTGCTATATAATACTGCATGTTTGCTATTATAAAAGCAAATACTTTTTTTATAGAAAAATAATATCAAATAAATAAACATGTTACGAAATTTTAATTCTGTCCTTATTAGTTTTATCCTTTTTTTTATATCGTATGATTAATAAATCATGCTAATCATCATTTCGTAAAAGATAGATTTTATTTTTATCTTTTACGAAATGACATATCGCAACTGTTTTTTTATTTGAAATTCAAATTTTAATAATTTCTTATTACAAAGAGATCTAAATTAAAATAAATGTATTGACTATCAAAGTAAGTAGTGTATAAGTAGTGCAAAGTAAGTGGTATTAAATTATATTTGATCCCTAATATTACAATCGTAGAATAAAATTTACATTGTAATGTCTAAAAAAATTATGAATAACTGGTATTTTAACTTCATCAAGAAATTTTTATTGTTTTTTGCTTATAATAATTAATATATCGATGTTTTACTACAATAATAATTATAATATATAAGAATATTTATTTATTTTGTACTAATAAACTTAAGAGAAACTTAAAAACTGCTGAGAATTTCTAAAATAAATAATTTGTTTTGTGTCAACATCATTTATGTCAGATATATATATATATATATATACTATATACTATATATATAAATTATTTATTGGGAAATTATATATGTACAATTTCTCCAATAAATAGTTTGTTTTGTATTAACTTTATATGATTTTTATGTAGAACAGTTTAAATTTGGTAAAAGCAGACAAGAGCACAAATGACATAAAAATTAATATATTTATTCGTAAATATTACAAATAATATAGAGTGTTAAGATGACGCACATACAAGATAAAAAAATACAATCTATTATAAAGATGTATATAATTTGAATACAATGGACATTTATCACAATGAATATATACATTGATTTTGGCGTTTATACATTGGCCCACTTCGCAGGATCATGGCAACCATTTTTGAAGAAAATGTCCATTTCATAGACATTATCCAGTACTCCATCATTTTTATCATTGTGTTGCATTACTGTGTTTTATTCCAGATTTTAAATCTAGATTCTCTCGTCTTAGCTATGCGGTATCTACTACGAAATGACATAGATCAAAATGATTGAAGGTCCTTATATTAACTATCATCAATCAATATTAATTATCAAACTATCACCATTAACGAAAATAATTGTTAAAATATTTCTTTGCAAATGTTAATTATACATTTTAATTTTATATTAACTTTAAATGCAAGACAATAATGAGAGTTTTTTTTTTTTTTCATATTTATGTTTCAATATTTTCAATTTTAAGCTTCATAGAAAAAGGCATTTAAAATATTTTTTGCAAAAAAAAAAAAAAAAAAAATTATGTGAAAGTGACAGTTATTTTTAGCGAGATTTTTATTTAGAGTAGAATCAATTATTTCTCCAAGTTAAATTTTTCGTAATTTTTAAAGATATATATAATTTTAAATGATTTATATAATTTTTTTTTTTAATTAGCATTTTCTTAAATAATACATAGTGATAGAATATATAATTTGTTTCCTTACTAAATATCAGTTTATAACTCAGTTAATATTTATTACTCAGTCATTCGTTCTACAAATATAAGATTCAAGAGATTATAATATTTATCTTATATTATAATTAAATTTCCTACCTGAAGTGAGTTTCTGTGAGTACTGAATTCATTAAATTAGTTGCAAAAAATATGGTGTAAAGTTTTCATTTTTTTTACAACTAACATGGTGGTAAATATTCTTGATGTAAAGTTCATAGTAATGTATAGGCCTTTTCCCTGAATAAGGTTTAATGAATATGAAACACATTATGAATGACACTGGGAAAAAGAGATTCGACATTTCTCATTCCAGTGGCGATAGCTATAATAGTTAATCAACATGATGATCATTCATTGGTGGTTCGCTCATCAATATCCACCTCCTTTCATGCCACCACCGTATCCTCCTCCCATGCCGCCTCCATATCCACCACCTCCCATGCCACCTCCATATCCTCCACCTCCCATGCCACCTCCATGTCCTCCTCCCATACCACCACCATAACCTCCCCCATGCCACCTCCGTAACCTCCACCCATGCCACCTCCGTAACCTCCACCCATGCCACCTCCGTAACCTCCACCCATGCCACCTCCCATGCCATAGCCTCCACCTCCGTAGTCCATCATCCTAGAAGGAAAAAAAAAAAATCATATTATGCCATCTGAAACTTAAACTCAATCATCATGTTAATAAATATAACTTTTGTTTTGAAAAAAAATTCATGGTGGTATTGAGATTTTAAAAGAGGTAATTCTGCTGTATGTCTATTATTCTATGGTAACACATGATTTTATTTTATTTTTCAAAAAGTGGGAACTTTTACTTGAGGTCATTCGTCGCTGGAAAGACATGTAACAATATTACATCACATAAGGAACTATATTCATGTATATTACTTCATTTAAGGGCAATATTCATATATAACAATATTTGTTCACATAAGTACAATATTCCTATATAACAATATTACGGCACATATAACAGTAGTACTTCACACCAGTAAGTTTCCTGATGTGAACACTAATTCATTGTTAGTGCAAAGTGTTGTTGCATAGCCCGTATATTTCGCCTTAGAAGTTTGGAATATATTTTGCTACCTGCAATTTAGCCAATTTGGATAAATGTGCGTATGACTAATTTGTTTGCATTAAAAATAGACATTTTACATGAAAATTTGGCCTCATATAGGATTTACTTACAAGAAAGTTCGTATATTTCAATAAGTTTGTAATGAAATTATCAGGAAAACAGAAAATGATATGTTCATTATATTATAAAGCTAATATAATTCACTTAATTTAATAGTTAAAAACTAGAATAATTTTCTTTTTTAACATTTGGATAAGTTCAACTATTAATATGCTATCAATTTTTTTTTTTTTTTTTAATTTCCCAAATTTAAAATTAAATAAAAATTATAGCTATGATTTAAAGCAGAAATATATATATATATATATATAAGCAGGTATTGGAAAAAAGCAGGTACTGGACATTTTTTACTGCAGTATATTTTAAACCAGAGTTCTTTTTGAAAAACAAAAAAAAAAGAGAAAGTTATAAAATTGAAATTATTTCAATACGTTCAGAAATATTTCTCTGTATAATTCCATCTGAAATTACAGAAAACCGGAATCAAATACCGAGTATTATCTTAATGTTTTATATTCTTCAGTAGCCACTATTTATTAAAACTTGATTCACGGTAAATTTCTTGCTCTAACATATGGTTCTAACAACCAATTCACAAAGCAATATTTTTGCTCTAACTATATTTTTTCAAGTTACTTATATCTATCTAATCCTTCCATTAAAAGTCATCAATTCCAATCTATCCATTATATTATCCATTTAATGATATCGTATAGTATTTTAAGGGGGTACATTGAATTTTATCGCTATTTTAAAGATAATTTTTTTAAAAATACATTTAATACATAAATAATGTATTTTTAAATTTGCAAAATAACAGTTTAAACCACTTATAGGATCATTTATAAAATATAATGGACTTCATAATGACATACATAAATCTTTTACCAGTATTCTACTTTAAGTTTTCTTCTTTTTTTTTTTTTTTGTGTATTATAAAAAAGTTTTAATAAAATGAATAGTAGTCTATAATAAACCCATTAAATCTTTTGACTTTCCATTACGAATTTTTCTTTCATGGAGTTGATGTGATCTAAAAATAGTTGAATAGGTCACGACTCGTTCTAATCAAAATATATAGAATGAAAAGAGAATGTGAATAAAAGAAAAAAATAAAAGAAAAAAACCATAAATGTCGAAATGGTTCAATAGATATGGATGTGCAAAAAGAACATCTGATTATATGTTGTATTCAAAAACACATTAAGGTTCAATTGCTTCAGGAGGCAGTAGTTCAGTTCTGATTGTCCTCCATATTAGAACAGTCATTCGAAAAAATTGTCTGAGTTTTTATAAGCGGGAGATGAAGCAGTCATTTATCACAATAAAGATTGATAGACAATCATCTGTAGAACAATGACAGATATATTTTAGGTAGTTTATCACAATCAAATGGCAATTTTATTCATTTCCTGATAATAAATTAATTTTTAATAAGCTCTTCATTTGAAACCAAAAACGATAGAGAAATATTAGTTTTATTTATTCGGAGATGAATGCATTTAAATTTAATGTGCAGCATTATATTAAATGTGCTTTTAATTATATATATTCTGAAATATGTTAAGAAAATCGATTTGAAAATTATAAGTAGCAATTAAACGGATTTTTGTACGTTTGTTTGAAGTTATATTAATCTTTAAATGAATAATAATAAGATATTCATTATATATTAATATTATTTTTTTAAATAAAAAATTAATATTATTATTATTTTACTAAATTATTAAATAATAATGATTTATAAATCTTATATTATTTTAATTTATTATTATTATAATATATTTATTATTAAAAATTAATATTTATTTAATTAATATTGCTCTTCATATTATTTTTGAATTAATTTTTGCATATTAATTCAAAAATAATATGAAATAATATAGGTTCTATAACAAAATTGAGAAAAATTATTTATATATATATATATATTACACATACACCATTTTTTTTAATAAAAATTTGAGTACGAAGCTATATTAGAAAAAAATGACAATAAAATATTATCGAAAAATAATAAACACAATAAACTTATTTGCCCTTTCATTATATAGGTAATGATTAAAATTATACTTATAAATATACTAGTACTTTTAGTATTGTTTGAAAATTTAATTATATAAAATTATCCTGTAATCTTTTTACCTTTCCATACGCATACATAACAACATAAAGGCTTTATTTGTAAACAGTGTTTGACGTAAGCAGTTTCGTTTCATTTCACCCTATTGTTATTTTGAAAATAAAATTTACAACTATTCTTTATGTTCTTTATGTAAAAGGTTTAACAGAATAAGTGTCTATTGAATGTTTATTACTTTCGCGTTTAAAAATGGAAGACCTAATTCTTGAAATAGAAGGACAGAAAATAATGTTAGTGTTAAAATTAAGTTTTTAAAAATATCGATAACAGGCAATTTAAATTTGTAAGTGTATCACAAACAATTTTGCATAAGTAGTTCTGTCGCTCGGTGCCACAGGTTTTGGGTTCGAATCAAGTCTGTTCCATGGAGTTTGCAAGGGTTCGAATCCACTTTAAACCGTAGTCCCAGCCTAATATGACTGTAGATAATGGTAGTTCCGCGTAGGTACTATAGATAGGTAGTACTAAACTGGTTGTAATATATAGGTAATACTATACTGGTAGTCCCTACTTAATATGACTGTACAGCATTGGGCGTGGGTCTGGCAACCTTACCCTGTAAAAAGAAAAGAACTCCTGTCTGCCGGTAGGCAGACGGCCTTGACCCACCATGGGCTGTAGTGCCAGGGAGTTAGTTAGTTGATGTGTTCACAAATTGATGTTTTTTGTCATACAATTTTGAAGTTGTATACTTAAAAATCAATAATACTGTAAATAGTTACTGTAGTACAATAGATTTTCTTTTGATTATTTGAACTATTATAAGCAAACTATAAATACTATTAGTAGTTACTATAGTGCTATAGATATATAAAATAATAATTAACTAAAATTAAATACTATAAAATGCTATAAGTAGTTATTATAGTACTATTGATATATAAAATTATAAATAACTAAAATTAAATACAATAAAAACTATAAGTAGTTACTATAGTAATATTGATATATAAAATAATAATTAACTGAAATTAAATACTACAAGTAGTTACTATAATTTTACTATAATACTATAATTTTCTTTCAAATGCTTTTGACTAGGTATAGAACTATAGTAGTCATAAGCATTGTTTTTAGTAATCAGATTACAAACTAATCGTATTCTAATTATTAAAGTGAAATTAGTATTTTTAATGGAAATATTTTTTAATTGTATACAGATTATTTAAAATATAATTATTAGAACATCAGAGGTATTTAATTCTAAATTATTTTTTTTATAATTTATAAGATAATTTATTTTTGTGTAACAAGATTTTAAACTTAAATGCAAATTAGTTCTTTCTAAAAATTAATTAAAGGAAATGAGTTTAAGAATCGTACAATGAACTTAACATCGCTACAAAATAATTTAACTAGATAATTATTAAAAATAATAACAACAAAGGAAGGTGAAACGGGAATAAAAGTATTTTTATTTATTTTTTTATAAATTATTTTTAAAAAAGAGGTTTAATAAATTCTAGATCGTCATAAGTAGGGATTTTAATGAATAAAAAAGAATTCAATTAGTTTTCAATGATATTATTTAATGAGAATTCATTATTATTATTATTGTTATTATGATTATTTTGAATAGCATCTTAAAAAGTTTTTTAACTTTTCGTTCATCTTATATTTCAAATCATTATAAGCATGCCTTATTACAAATATATAAAAAAATCAAATGGAAATGAAAAAAAAAAAAAAATAAATATTCTATATAGATAGTATATTAAAATGTTCATTATATGCATATAAATAGCTAAGAAATAATAATAATTAGAAGGTAGGAAACTTATTTATTGCAACAAAAAAAAAATTAATTATCGCTTATAATAATGACATGAGTTTCAAAAATTGTTTCTGCCATATAAAAAATAACTACGCAATTTTTATAAGAAATGATAAGATAATTAATAAGAACAGTTTGACTGGTTTTTTATACTATGCAATGATTTTAAAAGCTACAAAAAAAATTATTACATAGATACATGAATCTTTATTCCTAAAAAACTTAGCATGTCTCTTTTTTTGTGGTCCACCTGGCAGCTTTACCGCCAAGCTATTCAGGATGCTATTTAAAATTCAGGTCAGATGGATATTGCCTTCAGGTAAAGATAAGAAGAAGTAAGTAAAAAAAAATCTTGTCTATTCCTTCAAGCATCACTTTTACTTAACTTTATTGCAATTACAGCATTCTTCTTATGTATCGGATATTGAGTTGTTTCTGAAGTTGAATATATAGAAATACTTAAAAAATTGAGGGTTTGAAGAAAAGGAACATTAAAAAAGGGGTGAATAACTTGCAAATAGTATTCCTTTTGATATTAATACTATTATACTACGTAAAAAGAGTGTCATCTTGTAAATTCATTGTGATCATAGTATAATTTTTTATAAAAAATATTTAAACCAGAGCATGGAAGTACTTTTGAAGCAATATTATTTAAGTACTTTATAGCAAATAATAAAATCTTTAAATTAAAGTTTTGAAACTCTATGCAAATTATTTAAAATGGTAGTTGTCTAAGTTTGATTTAAAGAAAGATAAATTTATATTAAAATTACCCTAAAAAGATAGAAATACAAAAATCAATATATTTATAAAAAAATTATAAGCACAGCGTAAAAGAATTTTAGGTTTCAGAATAGTAATAGGCATAATATATAATATACATATTTGTATGTGTGTATATTAAAGATCCAAATTCCTTGATAAAGTTATCATCATGAATTAATCTGTTTCTCTTTTGATCAATCTAAAGTGTTTCATTAAAATAATATACATATTTCTAATTTTTATTTCTTATTATTCTTTTAATGTTTTCACTTGGTTATTGTTATATTTTTTAAATAAAATATATAATTGCAATCATTAGAATAATATAATTACTCATATAACTAATAAAATTGAAAATTATTAACAAAAATCTTTTTATACAGTGCATTAATACAGAAGTTAAATGCGTTGGATTTTAAAATCTTTAAATTTATAATAAACATTTTATGTTAACTAATAATAATAAATTTTTTTTGTACGACAAAAATATGATTAATTTAATGCAAAATAAAAAACACAATTGAAGATAAACTTCTAAAAATAATATGACAGCAATTATAATAGTTCTCAGAATATACTAAACTTCATTTAAGAAAGCAATTGAAATAACTCACTCTGACCTACTAACAAAACTTAATTCATTTTAAACAAGGAAATTAAAGTTTTTAATTATTTTTAAAACAAAATAATTACGTCTTTTTTTGTTTTACTTACTCGTAAGGAACGTGCTTAACATGCTCTTGGAAAATTGGGATGGGCAGGGGTAAAGGTAGAGGAAACAGTATTTTCTTTCCTGTCAACGCATTGGCTAATAGAAGGGCTTTGGCAATCTTCTTTAACTTTAACTTATGACCACCTTCAACAGATTGGAACACACAGGAACTAAGTATCACTGCAATCAGCAAGGCAATGACGAATTTTCGCAGCATCTTTATTTTTTCTGAAATTGAAAAAAAAAATTATAAGAATTAAAAGTATTCAAAAAAGAAATAAAAATTTCAGAAATGTACATCTTCCAGTGAATGAAAAATTAATCAAGAAAGATTTAATCAGATTTAATCAAGATTCTGTTTTGTATATTTGAATCAGACGTCATAAAAAATAAGTTTTCAACGCCACAAAGATTTCTCGTTCTTAGCGCACCTAGAAACAAATACTAAATGCGAAATCTGAGGATTTTCACCCCTCATCTAACTTCTCTAAGGAGAATAATTTCGCTCCTCATCTTACTTCTCTAGAGAGAATAATTTCACTCCTCATCTTACTTCTCTAGGGAGAATAATTTCACTCCTCATCTTACTTCTCTAGGAAGAATAATTTCACTCCTCGTCTTACTTCTCTAGGGATAATAATTTCATTCCTCATCTTACTTCTCTAGGGAGAATAATTTCATTCCTCATCTTACTTCGCCAGGGAGAATAATTTCACTACACATCTTACTTCTCTAAGGAGAATAATTTCACTCCTCATCTTACTTCGATAGCGAGAATAATTTTCTTGTGTGTACATTTATCGCATCAATCTATTTTTGCCGCAGACCAGAGAACTTTCAGTTCAGTTTGCGTGTCGAATTTTAAATTGTACTGTACCAATTACAATTGTACTGTTCTAATCACTAAGTCACTCTAGGCCCATTAGAAAATCGTGTTGTTTCACAGAATGTAATCTTTTTCTTCAAACAATTTAATGTTTTCAAATCAGCAATAATAACTACCTTTTAGTACTAATAGTAAGTACTAATTGTTTGAAGATATTTATATTTTTTATAAGAGATTTTAACATATTTTTGCTGCATATGGATTCAAACGTTTGTGCTTCAAATTGTGTGTTAAATAATTAGAATAAAAGTATTTCATGCAAAGCGATTTTGATTGAAATTCATAATTAAAAATTGTTGTAGTTTTACGTGCGAGATGGTTATTGTCACTTTGCAAATCATAAATAATAATTAATTATGCATTCATCCAATTTAAAATTATAAATAAGAAAGATTTGTAGCATGATTGAAAATTAATATGTGCTTAATGTATATACATATTTATTTAATTTTGGATACTAATTCAAAAGATGAAGATTATAAGAAAAAAAAACTAAATATTTTTCTTTATTTCAAAATTAAATGGAATAATGGAATAAAAATTAAATGGAAAAAAAATTAAAAAAAAAAAAATTTTTAATAAATTTTGTTCCTCTTATTTTAATATGAACTGATATTAATTGTTAGTTTATCTAAGCAAATTATTTTTATTATCCTTTAAAAATTAGTGCTTCAATACAAATTTGCTTATTTATTCTTATTATTTTTTTTAAAAAATGTTAAACTGATAAAAAAAAAATTCGTAACTAATATTGATTAAAAGACTTATTTTAACTTAAGTGAATTATTTGACAACAAAAAATATAAAAATTTGATATTTTTCATTTAGAATTTTCATCTCGCTCTTATAAAAAGCTAAAAATAATATTTCTAATTTAATGCCCATGAAAAAAATAAAAAAAAATTTCTAAACACCATTGCTTAAATAAAATTTCTTGAAATAAATTAAGAATTTTTATGAGAATGCTTATTTCAAAATTGTGCAACTTAATTTGTAATGTTTTCTATGACAATTATGTCTAACTATAAAAATTTAATGACACTTACATTAGAAAAGATCACTGATAACAACCACTTATTTTTCTTCATGAGATCTGATATATAACATTTTATTAAAAACATTCATGTATGTCTCTAAAAAATTATTTATTATAAAAAATAAGTATTTATCTTTTTGTAAAAGTAAAAGAATTAAGATAATAGTCACCTAACAAAATATTTTTATAAATTTTCATAAAGAGCATTGTATATTTTCAATGAAACCTTCAAATAAGTATTTTGTTTCTTTAATAAATTATTTGTACTGCGAAATCAAAATTTGTAACTAATGCTTTGTGTTAACAAACTTTTAATTTTTAAATATAAAAAAAAGTAAGACTTTCCCATTCAAAGATTCTTTGCTAATAGCTATTTGAGAAATATTTTTGCTCTAATACTGTGAAATTCTTCGGTGCCTTCGTCCATATTACTAATATTTTAAAATATATTTTCAGAAAAGGTCAAGAATTCGTAAATTTTCAGTTTTATTTGTCTTAAATAAACGAAATCACTAAGTTAAATGCCTTGTTATGCTTAAAAGATATTATGAAAATTACAAAATGTTGAAAATTAATTTTATATCTATTATATGAAAAATGGTACATAAAGCTTTTCATCATTAATGATTCAAAAGAAAAAATGCCTCTTTTAATAATAAAAAAATTCTGTGAAAAGCTTTTTTTAAGGAACTGCATTTCATAAAGGTTAAAATAATAGGTTAAAAATTGTATTTAATATGCAGATATAAATATATGCTAGAAAATAATTTGTTAAAAGAATTCGATAACAATAAAAAAATCATTTTCTAAAATTATTTAAAAAAGGCATTAAACTGAATTTTGAAAACGTAACGAAAGAGAAAATATATTTTGTAGAATGATACTAAATTAAGTTTTAAAATTCTTTATATATTTTTTTTTTTATTAAAGTAATACTGACAGCTTTCAAGAATATTTCTCAGACTGAAATATTTTACATCATATAAAATTGCAATTGAAAATAACAATTTTAACTTTATTATTCTATATAAAAATTAAATTTAAAAACTTTTTCAAATATTTAGAAAGGAAGAAATATTTTAAATAAAAAATTTTCACATAATATTTCCAAGTTACAATATAAGTTACTCACTTATTTGCATTACTTTAAAAAAAAATCTCACTAATCAAAATGTAAAATAGCTATTTTAAATGAAAATTATATAAAAAAATATTGCTAGATTATGAATTAAAAATTAAATTATTATTTCTCTTTTTTAAAGAAAAATTTCATTTATAAAAAAAATAAAAAAATATAAAGTAAGCATTCTCACACGCTGTCTTTTTATCTCCAAAAAGTAAAATCCTTTCGGTACAGTACAGTATATTATTCCAAGAGGAACTTTTCCAAGAACGTCCACTTCTGAAATGACCACACATCCAACGTGCAGGTCCCTTTTAAACTCAAGAACCCCTCGTTCCAAAATCGGAAGTTCTTTGAACTATTGCCACCGACGAGGTTGAAAGTAGGAACAAACAGCAAAAGAAAAAAATATTAAAATTAAAATCCAGCAACCGTCAGAAGAAGCGGGAAACATGAAAAAAAAAAAAAAAAAAAAAGAACAAAAAAAAATTCGTCAGGATCTTGAACTACACTTAAAGAGAAGCGTATACGGAATTAAAGTTAAAAAAAGAAGCATGGATTCACAAAGGTGAATGTTGTAGAAGATACGCTCCGCCTACAACGTCAGAGAGTGGCTGTTTTGACTGGGTCATCATGTACTCAGTAGAGAGATTGTAGTAAGAGTTGATTGTATTTTTGCTTTTTTTTTTACTGAAGAATTTTCTTCTAAAAGTGACATCCTAGGGATACTTAACCCGTATAAGCGGATGATTGTTAAGCAATAAATGCTGCATTTTTAGAAAAAGTTATGCCTTTTGGCGCTTGTACAGTTATTAGGAATTATGTCATCGTGCTATGTGGTTTCTAACTTTAACATCGCTTGGCCTCTGAAGGGTACTTAATGATGTGAGAATTTGCATGTAAATGGTTTGTTTATATTAGATGTTAATTTATGCCATTATTTAAGGTCTCGTTTGTACATATTTGTGTGTTTGCAAATTTGGTCAATGTCAAAAACTACAATATAATGATTTGTATTTGACAATGTGTATGTTATTTATAGGCAACATAAAACAATTTAAAATTATTTGTATATAAATTATCTATATATATATCTATATATAAATTATAGGCTATATAACATAAAACATATCTATATAATATTATCTTTTTTGACTCATCCTTATATAATTATATCTGTAATACATCAAAAAAGTTTTGACGAAGATATATAAATAAAAAGCTTTTATCATAAAAATAAAAAGTTTAATAAAAAGTTTATATAAAGTGGTTATACAAAAGGTTAATATAAAAGATCGTAAAAGTTTAAACTCATGTTAAAATAAGAATATAAAGTTTTGACTCATACCCTAATATAATTATAATTGTTATAATTAAGGCATCCAAATCGGTCTAAGTGTTTGCCAGCAATTTGACGAAAAGTATCGTAAAAAAAATTTGTTAATATGTACACAACTCTAACAAAGTGCATGTCAAATAAATTTTGATTCCATAATTATTTAAAATATTTAACTATCATAATTAATCCATATTAAAATAAGTATAGTATGTCATGCAAAAACATTATATGCCATTTCCGAGAAATATTAAAGGAATTTCTCAGAAATTCATATTGGTTATATTAATGCAGTAGAATATTTTAGACAAATAAATTTAAAAATTTGAATGTGTTTTAAGCAGAGAAAAGTTAATCACAGAACTACAAATGAAACTTTAAAAATATTTTATTAGATTTGGTTTTCGGTATATATTATAAAACGGAAAACATTACATACATTTCTTATTGGAAAAAAAATCAATATTATTTCGATTAATCAAAATTTATTAAAATTTTAAGTTACAAAACTCCCAATAAAATTCATTCAAATAATATAAGTTAGTAAAAAAAAAAAATAACTTTAAAATATAATAAAACAATTTCCAGATTTTTGATTTAGAGCATAATTTTTTATTTCAAGGATTACCCGCTCGTAGTATACTATTTTTACATAATATACTATGTAAAAATAGTAGTATACTACGTAAAAATAGTCCAAAAATGTACAAATAGTAGCATTCTATGTAAAAATAGTGGCATACTATGTAAAAATAGTTTACTACGAACGGGTAGACGCTGGTGAGGTTGCATTTGTAAACTTTCAAAATTAAGATAGTTATTGCAAATATTTTCTGATTTACATAACATTAAAAAATAAATTTATTTATATCGTATTTATTAGCATTATATTATATTTTTTATTTTATTCAATATCTTTTATTTAAAAAATTAATAAATTGTCCATTATTTGATTTAAACTTATTATTGTTAATATATATAAAAAGTAAAAAAAAAAAAATTCTCTCTATGATTATATAATATAAATGAATTTATTAAATTTGTTTTATAATTTTTGAAATATATTTATTTGTAATATTTTATTTAGCCTATCCATATATTGTTTTTTTATTCAAGTGACGTGTTCGAACAATGTAAAAATTATTTCAAATTAAAATTAAAATTTAATAATATATTACAATAATTTAACATTTTGTTTATTTTCAAAATTCTTTTACTTTAGCAAAGTGTCTTTAATAATCTGAATCTGAATGAAAAAAAAATCCTTAATCTGAATATATTTTATAAAAACAGATACCGTAATTTTATCGTTATTTTTAGCTTAGAGTAAATAAATTCCACATTAATTTGCGTATATTATATACACGCACACACGCACATACATAAATACATACGAACACAGATGTTCAACTATCATAACAAAATTAAATTAAGATAAATATAAATATTAATTCAAATGAAAAAATTAATATTATTAATTCATTTTATTAATTAATTAAATTAATAATAATTAAATTAAATTATTTCAAGTTAAAAGTTAAAATTAATTAATTAAATTAACAAAACTAAATTAAGGAAAATACAAACGATTTTTTAAAACGAACAAAATAATTATTTGTTTTTAGTGAACAAATTATCAATTTTTCTTTTTATTAAACAGCAAATTATCTTAAAAGAAATTTTAATTTTATTGAGTGGCAACGGCTGCACTATCTGAATTCGAATTATGTTAGAATTTTTAAAATAATCAAACTTACTTTGTGCTCGTATTATAGTTTACTGCAACTAACTATATGTTAAATAATTTAACATGAACTCTTAAATTTCAAACAAGTTAATTCATGTTCTGAGTTATAAAAATTTAAAATTTAAAAAGTATTTTGAAAATTGGAAAAAAAAAGGATTACACAATTATTTTTTGCTTCTTAGTGAAAATATATGACTATTTTAATACAAGTGACATTTCAAGATTTTCAGTTAAGTAATTATATTTTATTTAGTCTACTTTGATTGTTTGTAATAATATTTTCAAGATATCCCACTAAATATTTATTTATGCTATTTAGTTGATTTTTCAAATTATAATTAAAAAAAAATTAAAAAAAAAAAAAAAAAAACTGACTTCGAATAATAGAAGATAGAGAATTAGTGAAATGTAACATACATTTTTAAATAGCTTCTAAAATAGTTTCCATTTTTTTTTTTTAAAATTAAATTTTGTTTTAAAACTTTTTGTAAAACTAGAGATTTTTTCATAGAAATATATAAGTTAAAAATGTTTAACAATTATTCATAATTTATTATTTATTTGTTTTTGTTTTTAAAAATCACAATAAATCTTCATGGTTAAAAACATGTTATAGAATTTTTTTAATTTTTTCATTGATACTAATTTCACATATGAAATAATGTTTCATTTTCATTTCAAAAATAAAGTATTCCTATTTTAAAGGAAATTAATGATTAGGTAATTTTGATTTTCAAAAAATTAAATATGGAAATGTTAATTCATTAAAAATGTAGTTTCTTTGGAATTATAGAGATATTCAAATACTTGCATTAAAACATCATACATTTTATTTTCAAATAAAGTACATTTTCTATAAAAATTTATAAAATGAAATTTTTATTTCAAATAATTATTACTCTTTTATTTCAGATAAATTTGTATTTTTTTGTGTGTTAATATTTCATTATTTGCAAAAATGCTATTAATATTTTTAAAAGTTATTTTTAGTAAATCAAAACATTTACTTAAAGCAAATCTAATTTGAAAATTTAGAATTTCTAATGAGTGGAATTTTGTCCATTTTTAAATTTTGGGGCAAACGATATTAAGAATTTATTTCTTTAATTTTAGAAATATTGTGAAAATGTAATTGGCTATCGTTTGAAATATTTGTGTTTTAGTTTATTCTTTGGGTCAATTAAATAAACTCAAAAATAGTTTTACTCTTATAATAATAATAATAATAACAATAATAATATTCTACTTTTTTTTATGCATTAATAAAAACGACGTATTATTCATAATAAACTTTTTAAGGACATAAAAGAATTTTATATCAGAAATGTTTTTAGATTGCAATTAATTTAGAGATATTTTATGTCTTAATTTTGTCTTTGACTTTTTATTAATTTAATTTTATTCAGTACTTCAGTAAATTACTTTGTTTATAATTATTGTAAAATGTTTTTCATATTATTTCTTGTTTTATCGGATTATAATGAGGTATATTTACATTAGCTTAATTATTCGTTAACAATATGTACACATGTTCTCGTATATGATTGTCTTTATTTATTGTTTTTTTAATTCTAAGTTTTTATCAGACTTTTAAAATGTAAATAGTGACACCATATTACAGGAGTGATATAATTCGCGATATTAAAATGCTGACAAGCCAAAAAATGACTTGTAAAAAAAACATTAGATATGCACTTATCTAATGTTAAAACTATTTATTACGTTTTTTTTTTGTTTTTTTTATTTGAATAATTATTTTGTATTCTGAAATGTTTTTCTTTAAGTTAAGTAAGCCAATATGCATTATGTTTATCAAAGTATGCCTGTTCTCCAAATTATCTTTTCTATTATTTTTTTATTTTTTATTTTGCTAGTTAATTAATGCACAAAAAAATAGAACAAAAAAGAAAATATAAAAGAATTATTCTAATAATGATATGATTCTAATGATGATGTTATGTTACTTAGATAAAATATTAAACAATTGAGTTTAGTCTTGAGATTGTACTCTATACAAATTAAAATAAAATTTTAGGCCATTTTTAGCATTTATTTAAGAAGAATGTTTGAATTTTTCAATTGTGTTGGAAATTTTAATTAACTTGGCATGAAAATAATTATTGTAAAAGTTAGTTTGTTTTAGAACACATTGGTATTTTCTTAAAAAATTATTTTCTGATGCTATACAATATCGTACAGCAATCGTAAAATTTTACAGTATGGGTACGAAAAAATATCTTTGAACAATAAAATGATTTTTGCTGTAAGTGAGATATTATTAAAAGAAGTGACCTGTGAAATATTATTTAAAATAAGCTCATAATAAAATACATTAATTTAAATAAGTATTAAGAAAACTCACACAGATTATAAACAGCTATTTGTATTAAAAAATTGTATATCTTTCTTATGCGATGCAAAGCAGTTATAAGGAAGAAAAAATATTTTCTAAGTGATAAATTTGCAAATTAGAAATAAATCAATTGAGCAATATTTTCACCGTGGAATAATTATACAACAAGACCTCAATTCTTCCTGTAGAGCAAAATTTAAAGTTGAATACAGTGGAAAATTAATGAAAAAAAAATTAAAATGCTTAAATGTGGAAAAATATACAAACTCTATGACGTCAGGAAAAACAGTCTTGTAACGAAAACAACTAAATTATCCTCATTTTTATGCATAACTTTCATGAAATAAATCTAATTTTATTCATAAACAGAAATGTTCAAAGAGAGTTTTTATCTGTAAGTCCGGGTTCGATGCGGTTCCTGCTACACATCGTTGATTTTTGGTTACAGAATCAATCAATACGCCTTTTCCTCGTTCGAATTTTTTTTTTTTTACACTCATTAACACCATGTTTTCCTCAATTTCGGAAAAAAGCGGGTTCATGGAGAACAGATAAAGGAATTGTTGTCATTCCATTTCGCTATCTTGCCAATGGCTCTGGAAATTCCTGTGCAAGACGACCCAGATTAAATTTGGAAAGTTTGATTTTGAAAGAAAATTTGGGGTGAAATATATAATTTCTCACAGTTTGTTATTTTAACCTTGTTAAGTTAAAGCAAGACATTGATTATATCGTATGATAAATAATGTTTGTTTGAATTATTCCTTTCAATAACATCAGCTTTGCGTTTTTTTCATCCTAAAAGGAATATTTTTTTACCGTTGTGATAACTAAATCACTTTTAGAACACTCTACAAATAAACTGATGAATCAGCTTTGTGATATTTTTAGTATTCTGAAATTTATTTTTATTTCGTTTTTCTTTTACTGGAATTAGAGAGGGAAATTACATTAAATATTATATATTATTTATTATATTAAATATATTTATAAATATTTAATATAATATTATGTACAAATATTATATTTATATATTTTAATATTGTAGTGTTGTGCAGCTCGATTGTACTTGGGTGTGGTTGGGTTGAGACTTGAGTCACAGGTTTGAGAACACACACCTTTATTTATATACGCACAAACAGCGCACGCGTATAAAATTTAACAAATTTAAAGACATATAATTATAGATTCGTGGAAGGATTCCACTTCCAAACTGAAAATAAAGAAACTCAGGTTCGCTCTGGATGCGCGAAATTTACTTCCTTTCCGGGTGAGAATCTGTAGGTCAACTAATGCGCAGGGTTGCGTATAATATATTTCTTGCCGAAGTGAGAGACTGTAAACTAAACGTTTCTCAACAGAATCACATGATTGCGTTGTACCTCTTCTCGAGTGAGAGTCTAGAGGCCTACTGATCAATTAATTCTCCTAAACGCCACGGGAGAGAGGGGCTCTTGCAGTGCGTTGGAGAAAGCGCGGTTACAATATTATATTCTTGTTATTTTATTAATATTATATTTATTTTTGTATTATTTAATTCAATATTATATTTATTTTTGTATTATTTAATTTAATATTAGATTTAAATTAAATTAAATAAATATTGGACTCAATTTCATAAAAATCGATTCATTTTTTTGATAGGAGATTTCTTTTAAAATTTACAATTTATTTTTATTTATAAAAGACAACATAAACAGTCAAATATATAAAAATTTTAAAAGTTGCCTGAAAGAAAACTGACTTAATTTAGACTTTTTTTCAATTCCTTCTATTAGCTCACACTCTTCCTATCTATAATTATCTCAAATTTTCAATCGTTCATAAAAAATACTTTTTATTCATCCACTCAAGTTCAAATACATTTTTTTTTTAACTTATAGTGGATGACACTGATGTTAAGACAGTTTTTTCAAATATTAATTCATTCATTAAATTAAATTAATTAATTTTATTGTTTTTAGATTTAAGTTGCATATATCTACCAATAGATGGGGCCAGATAAACTAAAAAAAATGAATGACAATTATTTATAAAGGACTTTCTGCAATATAGTAAAAAAAGTAGGAATAGACTTTAAAATTATTTTTTTTTTTTATTACTTGTTACTTTTCAATTTGAAAATGATATTGGTGGATCTAAAAAAGTTGAATCAGTTTCATCACATAAATATACTTCAGGTTATTTCATAATATTATATATATCTTGCATTATTTGATATAAAATTTTAAGAGTTCAATTTTTATATGTGAGTCATTACATTTAAGGGATTTTATTTCAGATTCTTTGTAAATGAGGCGCGAATAAATGAGGTTACATTTATATACTTTGTAAATGAGGTTACATTTATATTAATTTTACTTTCCCTAAGACTGTTTTTTTTTCTGTGGCCGAAATATAATTTTTTCAAGCATTTTAAGTTCTTTAAATAAAAACTCTGAATTATTAGAACAAATATTTTATAATTTTTTTCAATCCTTATTACTTTCACTTTCAATTAATAATTATTTTCACTTTAAAAGTTTCTCTAACGCGTCTTAGAGGAACTATTAAAGTAATTAAAATAATAATTAATATAACTATTGGTTAATTGCTAATTATAACTACTGATCTATTGTTATTGTTAATAATAATTATTGATTACGCCATATAGAATATATCATAATAATTATTGAATATAACACGTGTTATATTCAAATTTATCAAGAAACTTAACAACCTAAACAAATTCCTAAGTATTTTATATTTTTCAAGTGTACTTTTTTATTTTCCCAACTTTATTTATAATTTACAAGTTTCAACAATTTGTTTATATATATGTATTATGATATTTAAAATTGCGAATTTGCATATTTTGCCTATTTTCTCAAAAAGAACTGAACGAAAAGAAGGACTAATATTTCCATATAAAGATACAAATCTCTAGTATCATAGAGACCGTCACATGATACTCAATTGGTCAACAGTGAATTTCTGGAAAAGTCGAGATATTCTCAGGAGAGGTTGGCCAGTCAGATCTTCAAACCTAAACTTTATAGAGCGTATCTGGGATGCCCTGGAAGGACAATAGAAACTCGTCTTCCACCTTCGAGGACCATCAAGGATTTATAAGTTATATAGCTTGAAGAGTATGATCAACTTCCTTAGGTATTAATATACTGCTTGATTTCCTGTATGAATTCACGTTGTGAAAGTTGTATAATTATCAAAAGGTACCAATTAACCTTCTTCCTATTAACCCGATTTTTGTATTCTGTATTATTAGCTCTTAGAGCTTCAGGTACTGAGAAATCTTATGCATAATTATGCTTATATGCCATAATTTTTTATCACCTTATGTTCATATCTAATGTCATTAAAATCTGTTATTTCTCAGTTAATGATAAACTAAAAAGGTGAGAAAGTGATATTTGGAAATATTTTTAATATGTTAATAATGTATAACAAGATTCTTTTGGATTTTGTAAGGATAAATAAATAATTACATAAATTCATCAGTGATGGAGTCGGAAAGTGGGAGAGTTTTTAATTATAAAGATGTTTGAGAAGTTTTACAATTAAAACTAGATATGTACTATTATTATTCTTATAATTTGACAACAAGAGAAAAGAATCTATCTAATGCTCGAAGCACTCATATTTACTAAGGAACCTCCATTCCATAAGACAGTGCCTGAAAAGACCACAATAATTCTTGATCATAATGCACACTGCTCCAAGAGTTATCCAAAGGAGATACTAAAGGAATTAGGGATCAAAACAATAAATTCACTTTTATCACACAATCACATCACTGCCTAGACTGATGGATCATCGAAACGTTTTGTAACGAAGGTTGCTGTATTGAAATTGCAGTCGGTGCTGGAAAAATTGCATCAAACTTCGCAGGAGAACTGCTAGTCATTCAAAAGGCACTTGAGGCCCATCTGAGTCTACCTCCATCACAACAAATGAATGGAATTATCTTCAGTGATTCAAGGTCTGCTTTAAAGGCTCTTAATAAAGGTTTTCGAGTATGATTTTGAACATTATACTTCTTTTAGAACAAATCCTCTGCTTGCATAGAATGTGTATCCCATCTTTGGAAAATCTAAACTTATAATTCCTTCTAAAACTAAATACCAAATTGCATAACTAAATGTCGACAGAAAAACAGCTACTACTCTCACAAGTTTAAGGATGAAGCACCACAAAAAATATGAAAATTTCTGCTGATGGCGTTAAAAAATGGGGCAACTGCTCTGATGTCGAGTTTGTTCATCAAGTCTTTGATTTCCTAGCTGTTACAACCGCCATACATTATCTGGACCATCCTTCAAAAGAGGATTTATACTCCGAGCTGGCAATCAACATAGCCAATATTATTCTGGAGCCCCAAGATATTTGATTTTCTTGTACTCAAGGGATACGACAACAACAACAACCATTTAATAACAATAATTTATAAATCTCACGTCAACACCTGTTTGCAGTTTAATCTTGTCGTTGCCTAAATTATGGATCAATGACGAATGCATTAGCGAAAGGTTAATCGCACTCATTCAGTAAAGCCTTTAGGAATACAGCCTTACAAGTGCAGCTTAAAGTGGTAGATTTGTTTATCGATTTAATTGTTTAAACCACGCGCCTTTTCTTTATAAAGCGATTAGGGGAGGGGGTTGTTCCGTATTTTTTTAATATAACTCAAATTTTGTTCGATTTTCTTCAAAATTCCTTTAGAAAAACTTTCGCCTTTTTCTCTAAGTATTGTTGATGTAATTGTTGCATATTAGTTAATAAAATTAAATAATCCTGTACTTAAAAATGCGATCATCAATTAATGATATATTTTATCAGAAATTTAAAAGAAATATAAAGCTATCAATTTCTTAATTGGATAAATATGTTTCTAAAAAACTCTTGGAAATTCAACTTTACTACATTGAAACTGCTTTAAAATATAAGGCTATTTAAAATAGACCATTGAATAGATATCTAATTAACAGAGATTAAAATAGAATTTTAAATTCTTCTTTGATTTCTTGGGTTATTTATAATTACTTTTTTGGTTTATTTATAATTATTGCATTACATACATATATTTTAATTTTTATACTTTTTTTAGTTTCAATGGAAGCTTTAATTAAAAACCTGAATTAAATAAGTTGTTATTATATTTTAAGCATAAGATTAAATTGTTTCATAAATTACAAAAAAATCAACAGCTAGTGGAACTTGATTAAAAAGATATTGTGATGTTCTTTAAAGTATTCATTAAAAATATCCATGTGTCACGAACAGCTGATACAGCTTCACGCCATTTGGAACAAAGAAAAAAATTAAACAAAAATGGGTGAGATATTTAGATTTTTGACTGATAAGGAAAACACTTAGGGAAAACACTTATTGTTATAAATGACAACACAATGCACAATGTTTGATTGTACAAAATGATTAAAATAAATACCATACATCGTTTAATTTTACTTTTACAAAATATTTTTATATTGTAATTCACTGGGGATCTTTATATGTGTTACCTTCTTTAAGAAAACTTTAATTCATTTTTTCTAACTCGTACAAATCTCTTGTCACTGTAGTGGGGATTTATGAGTTTTATTTAGTTTTTCGTACATCCAGAAAAACCAGTTATATTTAGTTCTGCAATTATTTTAAATGTAGGCCATTTTTTCATACAAAAGTTAAATAAATAAATAAACCATTCAATTGAGTAGGTTATTTAAAAAGACATTTAAATTGTTTTTAAAAGGTGATTTTAAAAATTATTTAAATTACTTTTAAAAAGTTGATTTTAAAAAATTTTTCAATTGTTTAAAAAAATTCATTTTAAAAGTTATTTATACTGTATTTAATCCGTAAAGTTGTGTTTTTACAAAATTTATTAAAATTAAGACTAAAGTAAAAATTGCATAAATGATAAACGGACATTTTAAAATTCTTCTAAAATTTATTTGATTGTCTAATAATCTATTAGCGAATTTTACCATCTGTTACTTTATTTTTATAGCGTTTCAGCTTTAATGGATCTTTTAAATTAAAAACCTGAAATAAATAAGTTATCTAGTTTTCTGTATTTATCTAAAAATATTTTACTTTTTTTCTCTCTTTATATATAGGGGGATTGTAATAAAAAAAAACTTCTCATCATATGAGCCGCTAGATATCATACCGTTCACAGAAAATAAACAAAATTTTGGTTTAAAGTACGAGATTAAGGTGAAAAAGTTCTCGGCCAGAAAATGAAAAACTACGACTTTCAGTTAAAAGTGATTTTATTTTCCTACATAATCTTCCTTGACTTCAACACTCAGTCAAACGTTTCTCCAACATCAATATTGCTTCCGGAAGTGAGAATCTGGAAGGTTGTGAAAAAAATTCATCTACGGCGCTCTCAACTTCTTCATTGGATACGATTCGCTTCCCACAAAAATTTTCTTCAAGTTTGAGAAGGTCTGAGGGTGCAAATGAGGGTTTTCCCATCGCCAATGCAACTTTGTGCACAGGTGCGTTGTCCTTGTCTTTTCGCTGATGATACTGCTATTCTTGTTCATAATAAAAATATCAATTATATTGCTTCTATGCTTCAAAATTATATTAATCTTCTTAAAAATTGACTAACTAACTGGCGTATCAAACTCAATGTTACTAAAACTGAAGCTGTTCTCTATACTTGGAAACGTCCTAATATTCCTAATATTACTATTTTTAACACTCCTATAACTTGGCCAAATGAAGCAAAATACCTTGGAGTCATACTTGACAAGCATCTTACCTATCATTCTCACGTCAATTATATCAAAAATGAATTCAATATGGCTGTTAAAAAACTCTATCCTCTTATCTATCGCAATAGTCATACCAACATTGATACTAAAATTCTTATCTATAGGGTTTACATGCGTCCCATTATAACATATACCAGCCCAATATGGGGATCTGCTTGCAAATCTAGAATCAACAATATTCAAACTCTTGAAAATAAAGTATTACGCATGGCAGTTGATGCACAGTGCTTTGTCAGAAAAGATATTCTCGCTGCTCTGGAAATTCCTTCAATTAAAAATTTTATTCACAAGCTCGCAACTAATTTTTTATAATAACATTCCTAATAATCTAATACTCTACTCAAACGCCTACCTGATTTTGGCATTACTCTTCTCATCAATAATAAACGTCCGCATACTTCACTGAACATTTTAACTAATTAATATTTTTATCAGCTCTCTCTATTTACTCTTACAATATCATCCACGATGTAATCATCCAGATAAGTGCATGGCAGTTAACGCTGTAAATATACTCGTTAAAAGTCAAATTGTATTGTCAGCTTGATGAGCGGCTGTCTACTGTCTGCAGGCAACATGATTTGTTCATAATTAGATTAAAACCAAAATATGGTTTTTGTAAAGTTTACTTTTACCTTCATCTATAATAAAATTTACTTTCTTAAGTTAATTAAAATGTAGTGATTTTTTGCTTCTTCTATATTCTACACCACGGCATAGCTAAATTTTCCGACAGTGGTTGTGGACCCAGCCAGCTCAGTAGAGTAAAGCAGTTGGATTATATTGACTTTTTGCCTGACATGGTTCCTATTGGAACGGAGCATTTCCCCATGATCAACCAAACAAATTGGAGAGCCTGGAAAGTAAATATGAGGTTTCTACTAATGGACCGTGACTGTTGGTCCTTTTAGTATTAAATTAGAGGAGACCTCGACTCATCGTGAAAGATTGGAATTTAAACAACGAAAAGATCGTGCGTTTTCTACTATGTATTACGGCGTGGATGATCAGCACAAGACTTTACTCTCAAGTTTAAACGATGCAGCTGAAGCGTGGAAGTTACCTCAAGAACAATTCGAGCCAAAGTCGAGAGCTTCTGTGATTCGCCTATTGGACGAAGTTTTTCCAAATAAAATTTGACGCCAAGAAGGACACTATTGCTATATTCATAGCAAGAATCCGTAAACATGTCAGGCGTTTAATGGATGCTGGACACCCTCGCGTGATCCTGCGTTTCAATCGATAAGGACACTCCCGCCTGACTTTCAAGGTATGGTACAAATTTTGTATAGATGGCCTGATAATGATTTTAAGTTAGATAAAATTTAAATGGAATTAATTGCAGAGGAGAATAGGATTAGACAACTTAAAACTGATATGAATAAAGTTGAAATAGATAATAGCGTTGATGTAGTTAACCATAAAATTTACAAAGTTTCTGATAATTCAAGGTTTATAATTGCAAGAATAAACCTAAATCTAAATTTAAAAAGAAAATTGGCCCCCTTGTTATGTGTGTAAAAAGATGGGCCATTTAAAACAGAAAAGTAAATATCTTAACTCTAATTCTTTAAATTTAAATACCTTTAATGTAAAGGACAGTAATGAGTATAGATTTAATAACACCGTAATAAACATGAAAGTTTAGTTACAGAAATTAATATAAACGAATTAATTGATAAATTTAATTGGATTATTGATACTACTGTTACCCAACATTTTGTAACAATGCTAATTTGTTTACTGATCTACAAAGTACTGTTGCTAAATCTAAGGTCTTTAGCAGTTGGTGGTTTAGAAAGTCCTATAGAAGGTATTGGTACAGTGAAATTTTATGTGAATGGCGCAAAGAATTGTATTATTTTTAGAAAATGTAATGCATTCTCCTAAATTGAGACGCAATTTATTATCGGTTTCTATTCTCGAACAATTAAATTCTAATTTTAAATGTTTAAGATGGAATCTTATGGTTCTTTGCACCAGACGGCAATAAGTAATTTTTACTAAAAGATACAACTGTTTGTATTTCTTAAAACCTGAATATGACTAAAATTTACATAAAAATGCTGAAAATTCAAATGTTAAAGAGATAAATGCACATCATTCTGGAGATGTTATGCTTTGGCATAAAAATTTTGTCACGTAAATTTTGATTATTTGATTAAGACTAGCAAAGTTTCTGCTTTGAATGATTTAACAAATTTTAAAAATTAGAAAGTAAATTGTGAAAACTATAAATTAGCTAAATCTACACCAGTTTTGTTTAAACCTATTGGTCGAATAAAAGTACTGAACTATTACAATTGTTACACATGGATGCACAGTGGGTAAAAAAAGTATTGGCAATTGCCTTAATCTATTCATATTGACAAATAAATAAAATGTTATGCAATTTTAGCTGTCGTAATTAAATACAAGACATCTTAGATATATAAAAAATAGTAAAAATTTTATTTTAATTTGCATTTTCTACGATTTTTTTCAAAAAAAGAAAATTTGCATGTCAAAAGTATTGGCAAAGTTTTAACTGCTATGCGAATTTTTATTTACATTGAAGTCACGTGTTTCGACTGATAAAACTACTTCAAAAGTGTCTATGCATTATTTTGCGATTACTGCAGTAAAATGACTTCGAAATCGAAGGAGTTGGACGTTAGTGTTAAAAACACGATTATTAGGCTCAGAAATGAAGGTTTAACTTATCGTGCTATAGAAGTGCAGTTCAATATAAGTTTATTTACTGTCAGAAGTGTTGTAAAAAGTTCAAGGAAACAGGATCAACGGAAAATAAGACTTGAAGTGGACGACCTCGAATATTTTCTACAAGAAAACGTGCCATTATTAACAAGGTTAAGAAAAACCTAAAATAAGTGCACCCCAGATAGCTAGAATGTTTGCTTTCACTTCTCAAAAGACTTTCAAGCTTGTACGGAATGTTTTATACGAGAGAGAAGTTATTATGGAAGAGGCAGCTAGAAAAACCATTCATCTCGGAATAAATAGGCGAAAGATGTTAGATTTCGCAAAAATGCCACGTTGATTTATCTGAGTTTTGGAACACAGTTATTTTTTTCTCACCCCACCTCATTTTTAAAACCCACCTCAATCCGCCTGACATCAATCCAATTGAAAATTTATGGCACCTGCTGGATCTAGAAATCAAAAAACATAAGTTTCAAGTAAAGGACGGCCCTCAAACGTTTACTCTTGCAAGAGTGGCACAAAATTTTCAACAGTACAACAAAGACCTTGGTTTCTCTATGAGAAATAGTTTTTACAAGCTGTTATAGATGCAGAAGGTATGCATACAAAGTACTAAATATATACTGATTTTGTTTTCGCTCATAATTTTGTCAATTTCATAATTTTGCCAATACTTTTTTTTTTTTTATCATGTAAATTTTGACTAAAAAAATATTTAAATGAAAATTTCGTTATATTTGTTTTGTCTTTTCTCCTTCTGTAATGGCTATGTTAAAATAAAATTTGTAAACATACTTTTTGTTAGCAAATATGATCATTTATAGGCAATTGCCAATACTTTTTTATCCACTGTATGTGGTCCATTACCAGTAGAATCTCGTGGTGGGCCAAATATTTTTTGTCGATTACTGATGATTTTCAGAATGGTGATCTGTTTTCCTCTTAAAAGAAAAATCTCAAGTTTTGAGTGTTAAAAAACTTTTCAAACTAATGCTGAACGTGTCTTGAATCGTAAAATTATTAGTGTGCGTTGTGATAACGGTATGGAATTTTTGCCACAATAAATTTTCAAAATACTTAAATGATCAGGGGTAGTTGTTAAAAAACAAATATTTATTCACCAGAGCAAAATGGCGTATCCGAACTTTTAATTTAACTGCCATGGTTTGTGTAAGCTATGCTTAATGATGGCGGTGTTGATAAATGTTTTTGGACAGAGGCATTGAGTATGTTTTTCTTATGTTAAACAGTATATGCCATAAATTTAAATCAAAAACTCCATATGAACTTTATTTTGGACGTAATCCGAATGTGTCGTATTTTCAAGTATTTGGATGCCATGTATATGTAGGTACGCTAAATTTAGTAAACTGATTGCAGTGCTAAGCACGGGATAATGTAGGTTATGCTCACGATCAACTAGAGGATACGTGTTTGGTTGCCAAATTGAGGTCGCACGCAAAAAACGCACATAGCCGATCGCAATGTATTCATCCGACGCACCTATGTACCAAATTGCATCCAAATCGGTCGCAATTTACTCAAAAA
>BPLR01009206.1:0-21278 GCA_021605095.1 Caerostris extrusa
TTATTATATTGGCTGAAATGTTAAAATTGTTCTTAAGATTAATTGATGTTTTTAAATTTCATGGGTTAGAAAATAACAAATTCTCTTTTAACTAAGTTACTATTTTACATATTCTAAAAGATGGCGTCGATGCATGTAAGAATTTTGGTGCTTTAAATTTTTAAAAATTTTCAACAATGTTTTTTGTTTAATTTACGCTTTATTCGTAGTAGTGAAACCATCCACAATTTTTATATTTGTATATTTTACATGTTTTAAAATTTATTGCTTTTATTTCCATTTTTTAATGCAGCGTAGTAGATTTGACACTAGACCCCCTTTAAAAAAAGAAAAATTTGGAGATAAAAGGCAAATATTTGCTGCCAATCACTTTTCGTTGTTTCAAATTAAAGCACTGAAAGCACATATTTAATTACAAATACTCTAAGGCCTTTTTACATTAAAATATTTGGAAATGTTTAACACATTAACATAAGATTTTACGGTGAACAACTCATCCTAGAATTTTAAGGAGAAACGTATATTCCTCATATAAATGCATAAATGTACAGTTTTAAAATTAATGTTCGTATTTGAAGTTTAGGAAAATATATATTTTAATTATTATATGCCTTCCCTGGTAGCCTTGAATTTATATGTGTTAGCATTTTAAAAGTATACTTTAAGTTTTAAGTTCTCTATAGTTTCATTATTTAGGAAATTGTTACCCCCATCCCTACCCCTGCATTATTGTAGACTTGCGAAAGAAGAATTAAATAATAATTCTACAGCAGCAGATATGATATAAATTATCGTGGTAATGAAATATTAAAATAATAAAGCTGGAAATAAGTTATTTTTAAAAATTGTTAATCATCAGAATCTTTAAGAAGATTATAATGGTTAAGACAATATGATCATTAATGATGAAATTTAGTTTGTTACAGTATATTTTTCATATTTAAATTTTTACAGTTTAATTTTTGCCTGAGTAGTTATTGTATTCTCCAAGTATAATTATGTAATAAAACAAATTGTACTTAGTTCTATTGTTTTATTACATAATTGTTTATTACAAAAATCAAAAGTCCTGTTCAAGATATTACTAAAAAAAAAAATAAAATGATTTTTTAAAAAAAAAAAACTTTTTTTTTTTGGTAATAAAAACTGCAAAAACTACAACTATTATGAAATTTTACTATAAATAAGTTTCTCTTAATAAACCAGCCATTAAAGTATAAATCAATGATTTATATTTTATTGGCTGATTATAAAGAGGTTGTAAATAAATATTTAGTCCAATTCTGTAATAATATTCTTGTATAAATTTTTCTTTTTTATAGAAGAGATTACAAAAAGAATTGTTAGCTATACAAAAGGAACCTCCTCCGGGTGTGAGAGTAAATCCAGAAAATATGGGATCCTCCTTAACTCAGTATGTGCTTCACTTAAAGTGTTATTAATGAAAATCTGTAATTTTTGTTTAGCATAGTTTTCTTTTTTGCACTTTTTTTAATCCATGCTTTTCATATTAAATTTTACAAACATACAGGCTTTTAAATATTTTTTTTGTATTACTTTACGATGCATACATTTGACAAGCTCATGTAACAATAAATTAAATTGGCAAAAAGAAATATTATAATTGCACAAATGTGATTTTTTAATTTCCCATATGATGTTACAACAACTGGCTATATATCTATGTATCACAACTCTTTCTGCAATAGGAATAGATAAATCAAAAGGCATATTTAAAGATTTATATGTATGGGGGAATGCTGGACATTTTGAGATTTTAAAAAATGGATTTCAAATTGAATTAGAATGGATTGAATATTTGTTAATTGTATGTAGTGAATCTTGTTAAGCCCCTTGAATGTATAAAAGGTTGCACAGGTTGTGACATCATTGGCTTATATATTTCCAAAAATAAAAACTTAATTATATTAATCTACAAAATGGTTTCAGCATATTTATTTATAATTTTTCTTAGAACTAATTCTTTTAAAACTTTTAGTGATTGTTTAGTTAATATTTTTATTTAATCATTTCATATTTGCATAATATTATTGCTTTTGCCATTGTGAACATCCCATTTTTTTTAACAAGTTCCATTTAACTATTTTATACATAAAATAGGTATAAAAGGGTAAAAATAGGTATATACAAGGTATAAAAAACATTTACAAAATGGTAAAAAACATTTACAAATGGTAAAAATTTAAAATTTGAGTAAAAATTTTATATTAAATTTACAGTAACTTAAAAAAAAAAATATGCAAATATGAAATTTTTAAAAATAAAAATGTTATTGAATGATAGTTGAACCACATAAATACACATATTATTTAGCAATAAGTTTATTTTTTTGTATTGTTATTCACTTCAACAGAAAAATTAATATGAAAAGGGCAATTTGTAATGGCCACATAAAAAATCCATGTTGCCTAATGAGTTTTTTTTTTATTCTTGCCTTATCTTCTTTTGTCTATTGATTTCTCCTATTTTCCTGAATGCTGATTATTTTCTTGTCTTTGTCACATGGATTTGGGTGAAAACATGCACCTACGTTCGCATGCATGCATGCACACACACTTTTGTAAAATGCTGTTAAGCCAGTGTGTAATTCTTTCAAATAAGGTAAATGAGAACTCATTTTTTTTTTATAATCCTTTATACTGATTTAAAATAGAAAATTCTATTTTTAAATTTATCACAATTTACATAGTAAATATATATAAAAAAGTGGATTATCTATTGATAAACTAGTTAATGGCTTTTAGGTTTTCCCAGACTGCAAAGAATCATAATGGCTTCAGTGCTTTTGAGTTAAATATTGTGAAGGATCTTTCAAGAAGACTTAAAAGTTCTCATTTTGTCAAACAACTTTTAGCTGCTATTATTTGAGTGTGGGAAAGAAAGTCTTATTTATAAACTGGCATTTCAAACTGCATAGATGATTAATAACATAAATGACAAAATAAAGAAAATATGCAAATTGAATATCGTAATAAAATAAATTTCCCCTTACCATTTTATTTTAAAGTAATTCCAATAAAGAATTTTAATATAATATTTTTATACTAAGCCATAAAATAAAATTGTAGCCAATTTTTTATGGTTAATCATTATTTACTATAATTAAAAATATACTTAATATTAAATTTAAATGAAATGAAATTTAAATATTTAATTTATTAAAATTAAATTAATTTTTAAATATAGAATTATATTTTGATTAAACAAATACCTTAATCATTATTGAGATAAATAGTTCAATTTATAATAAAATTTTTTTTTTTTTGCATGGGAGATAAGGTAATAATAGTAGAAATATTTATATAAAATAAACAAGGGGATGGATAAGAATAATAATAACTATGATATATATAAGAATAATATATATAATAAGAATAACTATGTTTAAAAATATGCATTTTTTTTTTTTTTTTTTTTTTTTTTTTTTGAAAACAATTGCTTTAAATATAACTTTTTTTGAATTTGTAAAATTTTTCTTTTATGAATTTTCAAACTATTGCAAATTCTGATTATATAAATTTTTTATTTCATTCATAAATGCTTGCATTTTTCTTTTCAGGTGGACTGTAGATATGGAAGGTGCTGTAGGTACATTATATGAAGGAGAAAAATTTCAGCTTTTATTTAAATTCACACCTAAATATCCATTTGATTCACCTGAGGCAAGTAGATGAGTTAGTTAAAAAAATTATATATTTTTTTTTTTTTATGTTTGTATTAAAAATAGTGTTGGAGAAAAAATGTTTCCACATTTGGATTTATTTATTTTATTGAATATAATATATCAGCTCATTTCAGCTATAATCATTGAAGCATTATGGGTTTCTTGCCAAAAATAATTGTCTGTAGCATAATTTTCAATGTGAAATTAATTTTATAATTTGAAAAAATAAATGATCTCTGTTAATTATATCTTGTAAAGTTTTCAGTACATTTGCTTTCTTGTTTGATATTGAATTTGGAGCTGAATCTGAAAATGTATAGATAATGCAGATAAGTTATATTTAATTAGTAAAAGCAACTAAAAAGCATTTCAGTTAATAAAAATGTTACACCAAATGTAAAACCCAACTTTTTATCAAATGTAAAAATGCTTTTAATCAACATGTATGATATAACAAGTCAAGACATTTAGCATAATTTACCATAAATCTTTTGCAAGCTGGCGTGCATTTGGTTTGGCACTCTGATTGCTGAAAAGTTTTGATTTATCTAGGATACAAATCAGGTCAATGAAAATTTGATTTATCTAGGTTTTTTCTAGGATACATAAATTTTTACCTTTCCGTAACCAAATTTGAAATTGCATATTTGCTTATTGTTTATTTGCTTTTGATCACATATGAAAAGTATTCAAATGCAGTTTTGGTGTATATTGATGTTTTTAAATTTTATACATGAATCTTATTTTCTTGTATCAGCTTTATATATTTGGTAATTTTATAAATTACATTGCTCTTATGTTTATTGTTACTGTGGCATTAAAAAAAAAATATTGATTTTTAAATTATTGGAAATACTCTATAAAATTTGAGTATCAGGAATGATTTTTAGAAAGCTTGATTTAATTTATTTAAAATTTACACATCTTCCTTTTTTAAAGATCTTTTAAATAATATTATTAAATTAAATGATTGTATGAAAACAATTTTTGCTTTATTTTAAAAGTTCTGAAATTTCTCTTTTGATTGATTTTGTTTTTTTTTTAAATCTTTGTTAAATCTTGAAATGAAATCTTGAAAAAAAAAAAAAATTTTCACTTTTGAAAAGGTTTGAGATTTTGTTATTATTTATTTAAGCTCTTCTGTCTATTCTTTAACATAAAAATTATGGCAAATATTTAGGCTAAGTTTAAAATTTTATAAAATCAAGACTATAAGTAAAATATATTTTCTTGGTTTTGATCTGTCACTAGAAATAAAGATGAATGGATTTTATTTCATTTTATTTTAATCAAATATTTAATTTAGTCTTATTAAAATTGATTTATCTATTTTGTATTAATGCATAGCTTTAAAAAAGGCCAAATGAAAATTAATGTTTATTTGTAATTGAAGTCACTACCTGACTGTGTAAGAGGTTTGATACTAGTTTAAATGAAACTAAAATGTTTTAAATTTCATTATTTTGAAATTTAATTTTTTTTTCTCTGTAGGTGACATTTATAGGTCCAAACATTCCTGTGCATCCCCATGTTTATAGCAATGGACACATCTGCCTATCCATTTTAACTGAAGACTGGTCTCCTGCATTGTCCGTACAATCAGTGTGCCTGAGTATAGTCTCCATGCTTTCTAGTTGCAAAGAAAAGGTAAGATTTATCTATACAGAAAATTTATAAAAAAAAATATAGAATTAAAGCTATATATAAAAACCTTATATCATATTATATCTTATTATTATATATATAATTAAACCTTGCATTATTAAATTATATCTTTGGGTTTTATTTGAAATAACTTTGTTAATTTTCTCCATAAAGCAATCCAAATGTGTAATTGCAGTATTTTAAATAAAATATGAAGTGTCTCAAAATCACACCAAATTTTTTGTAGTGGCATAATAAAATATGTAAAGGTAGAATAAGAATGTATGATTCACATAGAAGTTAAATATGAATAGAAATGCCACCAAATTATTCTTGAAAAGATAAAAAAAATTCAGTAATGAAAACAGCTTCAACATATTAAATTCATTATCAAAAGATGTGTTTAAATATTAAAACAAGACTTTTAAAATTAATCAGAGACCTGTCATGTTCAAACCCCATCTATAAATGAATATTTGCTAGAATCATTAATCAGTTAATATAGTAAAACTCTTCAGAATGATTGAATATTTTTCGGTGGCAATTCAGGATGGTAATGTTAGTCCACTATCTGATACTACCTGTCTATATATTAATTATGAAATAGTATTTTTCTATATTACATTATACAATATGTAAAATCTCCAAAGCTTAGCTCTAGTAATCATTATCATGTGTTTTGTACCCTTTTAGCATTGTCTACCTTCTCATCAAACAAATGTAAATTTAGCTTTAAAATACTTTATATTTATTTCATTAAGAAATATTAGATAATTAGCTTTTTACAATAAACTAATAAGTAATAAATAAATTTAAAAAAGTATTAAATAATTATAGTTTAGCTTGAGAATTTTATATAGGATTGTAGGAAATGCACGAGCTATTTTTATTTTAGAAATATCTTTACTATTTAATCTTATTTTACTAGAAATAGTTGTTGTGGAATGAGATTACTCTTGTTTTATGAAAACTAAACAGAGAAAATTAATATTAAAAATACTTTTTTTTTTATAGCCATCACAAATTTGTAATTTTATTATTACATGCATCTGATTTTTAAAAATGAAATGAATGCAATATTTTTACATGTACTTTAATATGTGAAACATTATTAAAATTTTTATTCTCACTATAAAGCATACTGGTTTTTAATTGAGATTTTATAATGCTTATAAAAGTGAATTATTACTCAATTTATATTTAATATGAATTTAAACAAATTTAAGAATAAAATTTTAATTCTTAATTTAAATTCTAAGCCAACTTCTAGTTCTTGACAAAAACATTTTTATCATGTATATATATTCCTATGAAATTTTGGACAAGAAAAATGTCTCTAACACGTAAAAATATAGACCCTGAGATTAAAAATGGATTTGGTAGACCTCCATAAAAATTTTAACTAAGTTTTAAAAGTTTTAAGTTTTAGAATTAAATGCCTCTAGTATGCTTTTACTCTTTAATTTTTTTCTTTTTTTCTATTTAGAAACGGCCACCAGATAATACATTGTATGTGAAAACATGTAGTAAAAATCCTAAAAAGACTAGGTGGTGGTATCATGGTATGTATTAAAGTTTTAACTTTTATATGTAAAAAGAGTTTTAAATCACTGTCATTGACAATTCATAAAAATTTAGGGCATAGTATAAAACAGGGATGGACAAATTGTTTCGGTTGCAGACCAAAAATAAAAAAAAATAGTTTGGGGGCCAAGGTAAATTTCTTATAAAATTTTAAAAACAATGTACAAGTATTGCAATTTAAATATGTTAATGAGATGAATGAAATTGCGATTTCATTTTAAAAGTTCCTTATATTGACGTTCGAAGTGAGATATACTGATTCTAAGGCACGAGGCTAAATGCTCATCTGTCAGTCTACTTCTGAAATAATTCTTTCTAAGGTACATAATTAAAACAGTTGTTCACATATATAAGATGAAGCAAACATAGCACTGATTTTCTGGGTGTGAGATATTAAATTTAGGAAACTTACTTTAGATAATGATTCGTAAAACTGTAACTTTGGCATATTTAGAAACAACTGCTTGAGATGATTGTTAGATTGTAGCTCAATTAATTCAACCTGCAAATATGATCTCGCTGCTTCACAATTTGCATTGAAAGGCATGGTAAAAATATCCAATTCTGTTTGAAGGCAATGAAATCTTGAAATCTGCTTTCAAAGTCAAAATGCAGTGTTTTCAAGCTTCTCTTCATTTAGTGAGGGTATTGAATTTAACCTCGGGAAATGAGACAAGTCGTTCTTAGCTAGCTACCCAGCAAACAGATTAGGTTTTAATTTAAAAACTTTGAGATGGGACCAGATATCGTCGATAAATTGATTTTTCCTCTGCATATTGACATTCAAATTGTTCATATGACAAAAGAAGATCTGTGTAAAATGCAAAGTCCAACAGCCATTTTGTGTCTTCTGATATTTTGCACTCCCGCAGAACACTGTTTCTCATGGAAGAACGACACAATGTTGTCTTTCAGCTGCCAAACTTGCTCGAAAACACATCTGCACTAAGTTACCTTTCTTTCCTGTAATACAGTAAATCAGAGTAATACAGAAGTATATACAGTATATACAGTAATCAGAGTATATACAGTAATCAGATTGCACAGACTGAAGAAAATCTCGAAATTGCCTGTGAGTAATCCCACGAGATCAAATGGTATTTACCAGCTTCCCGACAGCATCAAACACGGGTTTCATATTCAATGCAGATTTACACAGAGCATCTTGATGTATGTATAATAATACCATGTAGAAAAACATTGTTTCCGGATAGTTTTGATTAAAAGAGTCCAAGAAATCCAGATTTTTTCCTGTCATATTTGGTGCTCCATCGGTTATAATATCACATATATTTATTATAGACTCTTTCAAAGTTAAGTCCTTCCTGAAATTCACAAAAAATATCACGTTCCGTTGTAGTTCCCTTTAAAGAATGCATGCACACCAGTTTCTCGGTAATTTCAAAGTCCTCATTAACACCTCTTATAAATAATACTAATTGAGCAGTATCATTTATATAAGTGCTTTCATCCATAGCTATGGAGCAAAATTTAAACTGGTCAATCTTTGACTCTAATTTTGATGTCAAATTTTTATCGACGGCTTCGATTCTAAAAGTCACCGTTTTTCGAGATAAGCTTACAGTCTCAAAATTATTTCTCTTGTCTGGACATAAAACATCATAAACTTGAGCATGCATTGTTTAACAAACTCCCCATCACTGAGAGCTTAATTATTTTTAGCAATATTATATGTTACAATGTAACTTGCATGTGTAGCTGCTTGGATACTGTTTACCTTCTTAAAAAATTTTGTCAGCCTGATAATTTTTTACAAAATACTTTCTGCATTTTTTTTTTTTTCATATTCGGACTTTGCTTTGTAACTGGAATTCTTATGCTTAGATGTGAAATGACGGGAAATGTTATATTCTTTGAAGACTGCTACAGCTTCATTGCAGATGAGACACACTGGTTTATCTTCTATAACTGTAAAAAAAAATATTTCCAGGTCCATTAAAAGCACAGCACTCTGAATCAACTTTACGTTTTTTAGTAGTCATTTTGGGGTTGAAATTTTTTACAAATAACCCAAACAAGCACTAGCTACGCTGTACTTTTAATAATTTTACCACTATTCACATTGATGCTATATTTCCGCAATCTTTCCATACGCATTCAATAATATTAAAATTTGTGCCAAAAGAAAAAGCCGCTGGCTGCAGTGTAAAATGCACAGTCTGCCACATGTGAGGTTTAATGCACCTATATTGATTTCCCATATGCCTTCTCCCCGAGAAAGAGATAACACTTGCAGGCTCCAATCACAGCTATAACTAACAAAGCATTTCCACTTTTGAGACTTTACCGATTGAAAGCTGTCTGTGCTTGCTATTTCTGTCTATTTATGTTTTGTAGAACAAAAAATAGAGAAAGTAAAAAAAAATCACCAGTCCTTTGAAAAAAAAGGAAGAAAAAAAAAATATTTAATCAAAGTAGAAAAGGAGATTGATATATAATATATAAATATATATGTTTTTTTGCCTCGGACTCTGAATTTTAATTTGCCTTTGATCGGTAAATTAAAATTCTATCTGCAGGCCGGATAGAACCCTCCGGTGGGCCGTAGTTTGCCCATCCCTGGTACAGAATATAATTGTTTTAAATTTTAAAAATTTAAGTTCTTAAAAACATTTTTATTCAGTAGGAATAGAAACTTTGCTCTTATTTAATTACCTTTTTGTACATTTAATTGAATTCTAAATTATTTGAATTATTGTAAAAATATAAAATCCTTTTATCTGAATTTTCTAGTATTTTTTTTTTTCATTAAAAAATTTTCTATTCTTTTCAACTGCTGATCCTCTATGATATTATTCTTGTTCTATAATAATTGTAAAAGTTAAAACAATGTATATTGTTTAATAATATTGGGTTGTCAAGGATGAAATTTGTAGAAAAAAATGCAAAGTTAGCTTATAATTTACAAATATAAGGTATTATTTTGTTTAATAAAGTATGCACCATCTTATCTAACACTTTTAATAAATAATTTTTGCCAATTAAGTTGCAGTTGGTTCAGGCCAATGGTATAAAACCATGGCAGAGAGTCAGTGAATTTCTGAAAAGGCCAGTTTTACAGCATTGTCGGAATTAAAGCTACTTTCCTTTTAAAAAGTTGTCCAAATTGTGGAAGAAGTGGTAATCAGTGGGAGTTTGGTTTAGTGAGTATGGAGGATGATGATGTTCCAACTCAATTCCTGTTGTTTTGCCACAGTCATTTGTGTAGTGTAACAAGATAGGAGTCGATCTGCTTATCACTCTAGGCTATTTTTAAGTTTTGACATCATTTCGTCCAGTCGGTTGCATTATATTTTTGCCATAATTGATGAGCCAGGTTTCATGAAATCATAATGAGTCACACTTGTGCTAGATCACCAAACACTCATTATCAGCTTCTTTTGATGAATATTAGATTTTTGAATGTTTGATTATCCTTGTTTAACCACTGTTCGTGATTGTCATATTGAGCCTATTTCTTATCACAATTCGATTCAAAAATGGATCAGATTTGTAATTTGAAAGCAAAATCAAGCAAGCTTCCAAAGGCTTTTGTTTCTATTTCTCATTCAGTTCATATGGTGCCTACTTATCCAATTTTTTCACTTTGCTGATTTGAGCTAATATTGTTTGTTTTCTAATAACAAACTTCAAGAATAATTCATGGACACACTGAGATAAGTCAGACTCAGTGATGATCTTTAGTTTGTCATTATCGACTTTTTAATTCAGGGTGACCCGGGTGGCTTATTTGTGAAGTTCAAGTTACCTGTAAGAAATTTGGAGAACCAATTTGATACTGTCTGTTGCATAATAACACTAGAGCCAAATACACTATTAATGTTTTGCACAATCTGCGATGCGGCAGTTCCACGTAAGAACCTGTACTGCGAATTTCCGACCGTTTGATTTTCAACAAAGTTAATTTTTAAAAAAAGTTCTTAATATTTTTAGAGCCTGCAATGATTTCTTTAAACAGACAAGATGTGTAACTTTCAAAAATAATAAGCCAATATCAAATAATAGGGTGTTAAAGTTGGTAATGTTATTAACTTACAATTTTCATCCTTGGCAATCCAATAAATAAAAGAAACTTCTCCAGTATTATTATTTTTTTTTTTTTGACTAAAAGATGAAAATAAGACAAGGTAGAAATAAATTGCTGCTAAATAAAACACCACCAGGGTTAACTAGCATGTCACTTAAGGATATCATTTCTCTTATTAGTTATATTATTTTATTATTATTAGAAAAAATATAAATTATAAAGTTAGTAGAATAGCTTTAGTTATCAGTATAGGGATATATACATTTTTAAATGCTATATTTAAAAGTTTAAAGTTATATTTCATTTAAAAGTAATTCATCTGTTAAATTTTACTCTTTAATGTATAAGTACTAAATTTTTAGTTATTACTTCCCTCCTTTACTTTTCAATTTTGCTTTTATACTATGGAATATTTTAACATAAATTTGCAAAATTTTCAGATTTTAAGTTTATTACTTTCTTCCTTCATTTTAAAAGTATTCTTAAAAAAATTTTTTTCTTCTGGTATGCCATAATATGATTATCGTTATCAATATTTTTAATTTTATTATATCTAAATTTTAACATTAGTAAATTTTTCATCACAGTAGTAGGTTGTATGGAAAATAATGCAGGATTTAGACTGACAATTTTAATAGGAAAATTAATATATTCACCATTTTCTGTAACACTTAACCATCTTTTAGGACAACTTTTTTTATTCTATCTTGGAAAAACTTCTTAGGTATTGCAGCAAAATACCCATTTACAGAATTTTAATCTCCTGTTTATTATTAAAATTTTGTCATCAAGAAAATGTTGCAGAAACCTGAACATATAATAATCTGATAGGTTGGAAGAGGATGTGTTAGAATTTGGATGTCAGGGGATGAGGTAGAATTTCCCAATCTGATTCATCTAGCTTCTGTTGAGATATTGTACAGTGAGAGGCTTTGCATTTTGCTGAGGTATCACACGTGATGCCTACTGAGATGCAGGACGTTTAGTGAAGAAAGCCAGCTTTAGATTCTCTAATTGTCAACAGTAAAATGTCTGAGGTGATTGTTTAGTTATTCAAAATAAACCACTACTTACATATCCCTTCAAATGCAAAAGCAAAACATTTTTTAGATGCAATTCTAGTTTTGCAGTGGTAATATGTTTTTCTTTTGGGTTTAACCATTGTCTTTTTCAAGTAACATTTTGCATAAAAGTATTCATTTCGTCACTATACACTTTAAAAAGGATCAATTTCATTTCTTGTGACTGATGGTTTTGAGCCATAAGCTTATGAAACTCAAACAAGGTGTTTGAGTTCCATAAGCTGTGATTTGGATATTCCATTGTTTGTGTACAGGACCAATGCTTTCAAATCATTATTTTAAACCTGCATTGGCCATCCATTTCTCTGTTTATTTCCAAGACTAAAATTCCCTTCTTGCAAATTTTAAAATCAATTTACAATTTGACTTTCACTTATAGATCCTGGATACACAAAAGAAAATTTTCAAATTGCATCTGCAGTATTTCCATGAAGCCTAAACTCAAAAAAGCATGATATGGCAATTATGGAACTTATTATATTTCATCACTTTTCTGAAAATAAGAATTTAAATATAATTCTAATAGCTTGCAAAAAATAAAGAGCATGATATTAAAATTTAAAAGAAAAAGGGATATCAAAATGGAATCCAGACATTTATATTGACTTGAATTTAGGCAAGTTACAATTCCACATTATTTTCCATTCAATCCAAAATACTTCGTATATTTTTTTCATTATAGTATATCAAGTATATCTTTCATTACAATAAAAAAGTGTATAATTCCATATGAATTCACTGTAACATTTGTTGAATCCCTGGAATTTAATGATTATATTAGTACATGAACGTTTTATCTCAAAATTTAATTGGAGTATTTTTAAACAATATTTGTATAGATAGAATTTGTTTATTTTTAAATGAATTATGTTAAATAGAATTTTTGAATATTAATAAGGATGAAATTATTATTTATTTGTTATATGCAAATTGAAATCTTGTTTAGAAGGCCTGTAGCATTAAATTTCTGAAAATTTTCACTGTTAATTTTCTTAAAATATATGGGTTATTTTATCATAAAATTTTGTCAATGATTTAAAAATATTTTGGTTTCATTGAAATACATCAAATTTTCAATCTATTCATAAATAGATTGAAAACATTCTATTCATCAATAGATTGAAAGCTATTCATAAATAGATTGAAAGCATTCATCAATAGATTGAAATTATTGAGAAAATTCAAAAATTTAAAAATTATAAATAATAAATAATATTTTTTATTTATATCTCCGTCCATATTTTCAATAGAACTTTTCATATTTGTTCCAGATGACTCTGTCTGACAACTTGCAAACATTAGAAGATATTTTAAAATTTGACACGCTTCTATGTCTGCAGAACAACAGAGTGTATTGTTGCACCTGTTTTCCTATTCTGAGAATAAGGTTTGAGAGATTAAAAAAGCAGTTTTTGTAATCATGGAGTTATGTAAAGTTTTTTACTTCAAGTGTGTGTGTCTTTGTACCATAATATGTGCCTAAGTGATAGTACCACTGCTTATTGCATGTTTTGTGATAATTTTTAGGAATTTTTAACTAATAGAACATGAAAACATTTTTGTTTTTTTAAATCCTGCTTCCATTCATTTTTATTATTTTATCATTTTTGTGTAGGTTATGTCCTGATTTTTTTAAAAATTTAGTGCCTTGAACCTTATAAAACTATGCAAATAATCTTTGTAGGGATAAAACTATGCAAAATAAGTAAATAAATTATTTGAATTTTATTAGGAGAGAATAAAGCTTATAAACAGTTAGGGGGAACTACTTTTTGTATTATGAGATTTGGAATGGAAAGTGTGTAAATAGGTACAGTTAATACCTATATATACATACATAATAAAAATAAAAATTTAATTTGAGAGCTTTTCTTGTTTTTGTATTTTTAACAGATTCAGAATGTATTGTTTACTCTAGATTTTTTTTTTTATATATAAATAAAATTTAATATTTCTGAATTAAAGAATGTTTTAGTGATTATTCATTATACATCCTGAAGTTAAAAATTAACTAGATAATATACTTTAATGAAAGTATAAATATTTAATAAAAATATTGTCTCATGCCTACCTGAAATCAAAACATTTCAGATTGATAAAAGGAAATATTTTTGAATTCTGATACAAAATAATAAAAACCAAAAAAAATATGATTTATTGATTAATTTTTTTTTGTCAACTATTTTGTGAAAAGGTTGTTGTAGTGTACGTAACCTGAAATATAATTGTAGACTTATTGAACCTTTCTGTATTTAATTCGAGAATTTATTATAAAAATATCAAACATCTGAGGTATATTTTTGTTTAATTTGTATATTTGTAAGTATATTTATTTCATATGTGCTTGTTTTTAATTTTCTTTTGGTAAGTGTTTTTTTCTTGATCAATGACTTTATTGTGCTTATTTTGTTTTGTAGAAATTAGCCAATCAAATATTTATTCAATTGATACACATATCTAGAACTATAAGCACACTCCCTCATGTGATAAAGAACTCCTGTTTTTTTCTGTGTGAAAAATTCTCAAGTTCACATATACTTCATTCCATTTTTATTGTTTATAATTTTTTTTGTTATTACTATATCTGATAGAGATACTCTATTTTCAATCTTTTTTTTCATTCTGTTGAAAGTACTTTTAAAATTATTAAAACAAATGTTATTATTACTTAAACTTGCTTAAAAATAACTCAATATAAACAAATGGTTATTAATTTATGAAATTTTATCACATGGTTCCCTGATTTTTTCATTGTTAAAAAATATCTTTAAAATTATAGATTTTCTAGTATTTAAGAATGTTGCATATGAATAAATATAGGCAATTGATTAATAATTTAATTTTATAGATTCAAGTTATCTTGTTTTTCTTTTTAAAAAAATTGTCTTAGGGAAATAGAACACCTTAAATATCTAATATACTTATGTATATTTTATTTAGTATTTCATAACTCTTCGATGAAAAAAAGTTTAAAATATGAGAAAAGAAAACACCTTTAAAAAATCTATATATGTAAGTTGGATAGTTAATGAATATAAATAAAATTTATTATTGATAAAAAGTCTTAAATAAGTCTTTTAATTTTTAGAGTTGAACCACTTTTTTTTTTTTTTATTTCCAAATTATTTCAGGAAATGGTTATTTGAAAAAGTTTACATTTTCTTTATATGTTGCTCAATTTTTATCGATAGAAAAAAATTAATATAGATCTTACAAATTTAATTAAAAAGATTAAAATTTTTTTAAATGTACCAACAGTAAATTTAAAAGGATATAATTGTGCCTAGTGTTTATTTTAAATGTTTTCTAAATTTAGAAATTCATTGATATTGCATGAATCAAAATTTCCCAATGTTTGATGCACAATATTGCATTAGCCAGTGTTAAAAAATTAAACTATGAAACATTTTATTCTTGAAATATTCTGGGAAGTTTTTATTAAAAATAAGAATTTCTCTGAATACCAGTGAATAAAATGTGGTAGGAATTATTTGTAAATGTATATATCTTTTTTTTCTTCTACTAATGCATGTTATAATCCATATTGGATATATTATCAGAAAATCAAATCTTTTAAATAGATTGTGCTATGTTAGCATTGTTGGTTAATTATACCAAAATTCTGAGAAAGATACTTGATAATCTTTTTACTTTGCTACAAATTTTCTTTAGGAATATTAAAAATTTGAAAACATTTTCTTTACAGAGATTGATTGTTAATTTCTTAAACATTTAAAAAGTCTTCAATATATGTAATTAATATATGCTCCTGGTCTTACTATTTGTTGTTAAAATTATATACCATAACTTTTTACTTGTAATCTGTGGATCTTACTTTAAAAATTTATTGATGTATATTATAATTTGCTGCCTGCATTTTTTTTCTGAAATGTTTTGGTTGAAAATAACTTAAATTGTTATCTAAAGAATTTTTTTCTTTAAGAAACTGATGAATTTTAGTAGGAGAAAGGAGTAAGCAATTCTGTTAAAATGAAAGAACAAATGCTTTCATCAAAATGCATTTTTTTAATCAATAAGGTAAGCACTTGTTTTAAAAGTGGAAACAGAGGAATCAGTTACTTATTAGAGATCTTCTCAAATATAGGTAGCAGTTTTGTCAAATGTGCAAAAGCAGTTTTGAAAGAAAAAAAGCTTAGTAGTTATTGTAGAATTTTTTTTCATCTGATTTTTATTTTGATACATTGTAATTTAATATTAAAAATTAATTTTTTTTTTTTTCTAATTAAAACCTCACCGAATTAAATAAACACTGTACTTGTTTGATCCGTCCGAATTGGCCACTTGACAATTTTCCAACACAATCGATGGATGATCTATGTTATCTTTTACTTATTAATTGGCATCAAAATGCTTTTAAATTAAATTGTTTTGTTAATTTTAATATTGCCATAAATACAAATTCGTATTTAATTATTTCTTAATAAATGGACAGGCTGAAATCACTTGTGCAGATTTAGCTTTTGATGGTAAAAAGAAACAATGAAAATTTTAAACAGGAAATTTTGTAATTGTTTTGGCAAGTATGAGTTGAGAAACTACGTTTTTTTTTTTTTTTTTTTTTTACCTGCAAAGTTGTTTTTGTAGAGGATCAATTTAGATAATAAATGATGAATGTTTCCTCCTTCCCCTATTTTTATTTAAACTTGTGATTTTTTAAAAAAAAATTTGTGTTGTACCAGAATGTAGTCTTTCTGTTCTTTTTTGCAGTGTTTGTATTTGGAAATTTCTTTGTTTTGCCAAGAATTGTTTTATTTTCATGGTAAACTGTTCTTAAAGGGTGCTATTATAATTATGCTTTATTTCTTTATTATCATTTATCTTGATTCATATTTGTTCTCCATCTGCTTGTTCTGACTGTTTATTAAACTATTACTGTGTACAGAAGGAATTAAAATTACTCATTGTATTGTATTTATTTAAAAAAAACCCCCACATGAATGAAAAGGTAGTTATTTAATGAAACTGTATGAAAATGAGTGACATGTTGTAATATATGTCCTGAAAAATTTGTTCCTTGTCATATCTTAATAAATTATTTCTAACATATGTTAGAAATTAAAAGTTCCTTGCATAAATAGCATGTAAATATATTTTTTCTATATTAAAACTGCATTTTTTTTTCTGTAACTGAATGCAGAAACTTGTTCTAGTCCATTTATCCTTTTATTTTCTGTAGAGATTTTAGAGTCATGAAGACAAAATAATTTTGCTTCATTTTGTTTAATCTTTATTGACAAGTCTACATTGGACTGCTGTGTAGGCCAATGATTAATGAAAATCTTACTATTATGTGTTATAAAGTTTCGAAGATGAGTCATGAGAAAAGCAGGAATAAGAAATATAAATCACTTAAATATTTTTAACTAAGTATTGAACATGTTTTGTTTAATATAAAATAGGAATAAATATACTTTCGCAAGACTAATTTATGCATATTGAATGGTTAGCAGAAAATAAATTGGACTAGACAGGTATTTTATTATTGACATCTTCTGAAAACTCATTGGATGTGATTTATCGGTGTTCGCTTGCATTTTTGTTGAAGTGTAAAAAAAGTTATGCTTATTCTGAAACGTATGCAATAAAGTTATTATAATTTGGAAATGAATTTAAGAGTAAGAATTGTACTTTCTCAAAAATAAAATTTGAGTGCCTTCTATATTTATTATTCATACTGCCATTTGAGGTGCGGTTGTGTTGCCATGTTCCATATAGGCAAAGAGGCTATGAGCTGAAGTTACAGAACCGCACTGATCAAAACATTATAATTGCTTTAAACAATACAGATGTAGCATTGCTATTTTATTTTTTAAATAAATATTTGTAATGTTATTTTAATTACTTGGTTTGTCCATGTAAAAGATAGTTATTACAATCGTGTTGAAGTAAAGGAAATTAATTTTCCTTCAGAATATCTTCTAATGTATTTTTACATATGAAAAAATATCTTAAATATTAAAACTGCCTTATAAAATAGTAATTTAGTGCTTTTTTGAATAAATTTTTTTTTTTTTTTGAAAATTGCAGTTAAAAATTAGTGTATCTGTGCTTCAATATTTGAATAATTTTTTTTTCATACTGCAAATTGATCAACTAAAATTTGAAATATAACAATTTACAACTAATTAGAATAGATTTAAAAAATATTTTTAATCATTGAAATGTACTCCAGAAAAAAGATATATCCTGGGAACCATGTATTTTCTTTATTCTTTTTTAAATTAAAAAGGTTGTAAAAGTTTTATTTTAAATAGTTATTTATTTCTTCAATTTTTATGCTCATCCTGATCTCTGTGATTAATAAGCAACTTTTTTTATGGGTCTTGCCACACCATGGTTTTTCTCTAGTCTGTTCTCAATCTGGTATATAATTTCTTATTCTTTAAGGACATTGCCATATTAAATTAGGTAATTAAATATATATCAATTGAAAAAAATTAAATAAGTAATTATAAAAAATTCTCTTTCCAATTATAACAGGGAAGTTATTAATCACAGTGTTCTTGTTGCAAATTAATTCATTTTGTGTTAAATGTAAAAATAGGCAGTGTTTTGTAGCATTTTTTGAGATTATACTTTTGTTTTGATATTATTGTGTATAAACAAAGATATTTTTAATGACTATGATAATATGTTTAAAATTTTAATAAATATTAGAAAATTTGACAAGAAATATATTGATTGGTTTCAAAATGCATTCATTGTAAAAGTAGTTGTATTGATTTAAATATTATTATATTAAAAAAGATCAGATACTCAGATTTGATTAATAATAAATATACATATGAAAATTTATTATTGTGACCCATTTAAAGTTTTCACTATGTTAATGACATATATGAATAATTTTTTTAAAAACCAATCTTGAGCCATGCATTAGTAATACAATCAAAACTAGAGCTTCATTTTTCACTCTCAAGTATAAATGGGAGATATGTAAAAATTATATTTTTAAAAATTGCATTAGTCTTGTAATGAATATTGTTTATTTCTAAAATAAAAGTGACAAACTTGTTTTCTTATAATTAAATTTTTATATATCCTGTTTTGTATTTTTTTCTTCTGTGTAATGGGCAATTGTTATCGTTCTTGAAAAAAAATCTTTCATTTATTTTTTTCAGAAATTTTGATTATTTGAGACTTCACTCTGAATTTACAGTATAATTATTAGAATGTCAAAGAAACAATTTTTAAAAATTAAAATATTGATTATCTAATGCTTTCTTGTATTAAACAGTATTGTGGGATGTGTTTTTACATTGTTTGAAATATATTTTTATACATTGTTTGAAATATATTTTTATGCATTGTTTGAAATATATTTTTATACATTGTTTGAAATATATTTTTTCATACATACATATCTACATTTTAGTTCTATTTAAAATATTAATTTAATATTCTGATAAAATTTTGTGTAAAAATGCATAGAAGGATATTGATTACAGTCTAAAAACCTTTTTAAAAATTTGTATCTTAAATTATCATAACATTACTTAAAATTTATTATTAAATTGAAATTTCAGAATATATCTTCTTAAGACAGAAACTTAATTGCTTGGTTCATGATTTTTTTTGTTCTGTGAAGAAAACAAGTAAAATGTACAGATTAAATGCAACATATATTAAATAAATAAAAACTATATATATATGATAGCCTGGAAGTGAGCTTAAAATAGCAAATATTTGACTTAAAGGTAAGTTTATATAACTGTGGTAAGAAATTTTTTTCTTAAACTGTAAGGACACAGTTAAATTGGTAAAAAATGAGTCGCCTCTTCCGAGGGAATAATAAATATACATTGAAAAAAAAATTTCGAATTATTTCATAAAAGGCCAAATTAACAAAAAGTAATGTGTGCACCAAAACATTTATCCAAAGCAATTATTAATAATTTGAAGTTCAAGACACAATATGATATTGTTTTATATAGATTTTAATTGCAGATACAATTATAACATGATCTATTTAAGTGTGGCAATGTTTTTTTTTTAGAAATTTTTAATTGAGAAAACATTGCCTGTTTCATTGGCATAGATTTAGTGACTGGAGAAATTTGTATTTTTAAATTGAGGTATATATATAATGTATGTCGTGCATTACTTAAAATAGGTAAATCATACCTGTTAAATGGTGGTTTAAATTAGTGAGACTTTTTTCATTTCGTAACTTAATTTACAGAATGCGTTCAATATATTCGACACGCAATGTTATACGGAGACTTTTTTTTTTTTTTTTTTAAATCGACAACTGATGGAGGCGTTATTGATTAATGACTAAGCCGCGAATGCAATTTACAATATTTGCATATAAATAAATGTTCAAAACAGAAATATTTCTTACTAATTATGTGTTTAACATTTCATGGGCTTACAATATGAGCATTTTAAGCGTTTTAATGTTAATTTTACTGCACAAAATCAATTATTTTTAAATATACATCACACACACGCACACTGTTATATTTTAAATCAATTTCTCCAATCACTAAATCTATGCCAGACAAAACAGGCAATGCTCCCCTCAGTTGAGCATTTCCCCCAAAATCAACCTACAATGCCCTTTAAATCGATTCTCCATGGTTTAAATAGTTTGTATACGAAATGGTGTATTTGCTCCAGTACATTTCTTCTAAACACTTTAATTATGCTTACCATGTACATGAAATAAGTATACCTTAGTTAAAACGTTTTAATTTGGAGGAGAGTGTACTGTTTTATTAATTTATGTGGTATCTCTTTTAAAGGAATAGGAAATATATCGGTACATTAAAAAAATTCGACCAGTAAGTGCAGTTCAAAAGATTCCAAGTTGAAATTATTTGAATCACAGAAAATCACCTTACTTTTATACTTGTATTATAGTTGTAACATTTAATATAATTTAAAAAAATTCCGATTATAAAATTAGTACTTTCCCTTTAGCTATCAAAGCTTGGTTTCGTGTGAAAATGCCGCCAAATCAATGTTTTGCACTGAGTTTAAATAAAAATATTTTTAAGAGAATATCAAATAAATTAATAAATAGTAAGTGATTAATATTTCTGTCAAATAAATTGTAGTGTCTTATAGATTTTGTAGATGTGCGCCAAAATTCCAAGTTAGTGACGTCCTGTACATTTGATCATATTTGGTGAAAGTCGCATGGTATTTGTATGTGATGTAACATTATCGGAAGATAATCAACAAAAAAAGACATCAAATAAATTTATTA
>BPLR01009207.1:0-126428 GCA_021605095.1 Caerostris extrusa
AACAAGTAATATAAAAAAAAATTTTCAAAGTCAATTTCTACTTTTTTTCACTATATTGCAAAAAAGTTCCTTTTTATAAATAAAGTTGAAATTACTTTCTTACATCTAGCGCCATCTATTGGTAGATACATTCAATTTAAAACTAAAATTAAATTTAATTGATGAATTAATATTTGAAAAAACTGTATTAGCATCAAGTGTCATCCTACAAGTTTAAAAAAGAAATGTATTTGAACTTAAGTGGAGGGATAAAAATATTTTATTAACGGTTAAAAAATTTGAACAAGATATATATAGGGAGAGTGTGAGCTAATAAGTAGGAATTGAATAAATGAAATTTCTAACGAAACACATGATTTTTTTAACCATATGATTATATGCAGTATAAAGTTTAATAAATTTAGTGCGATTCAAGTTTACAGTAAAACTAATAAAAAAGAATAATTAAACAATTAAAGCACCATATTATAAATAATTTTTGACATAAAAATATTTTCAGTTGTGTGTGTATATATATATATATATTATTTTTTTAAATTTCATTTGTCTATTAGAAAAACTTTTCTTTGCAAAACGTGTAAGAAATTTATACATGATAAAAATAAATACTTTATTCTTCAAGAATTGAATATAAGCCTCATTCGTGGCTCAGTGGCAGCGATACCCCGCTGATGAGCGTGGGGCGGAGGTTCAATCCACTGGCGACTTTGTTGTGAGAAACACTAGAAGCTCTAAGAACACTGGGAACTCAAAAAACGAGAAGCCTCGATGGCGTTTCTGTTCAGCATCTTGTTTCTTTAGACAAAAAAAAGTGTTTCAGTTAGTTTCTTTTCGACTCCTGGTGGAAGTTTTCCTCTTTTTTCTCCCTTACGATACGAAAAATAGTTCCCTAAAAGTCCTCCCGGAAGGATCCTCCATAATCTGCCCTATGGGTGCTTCTTTACAACAGCTGCCCCCTCCTCACTCTCCTTACATGAGGGGATACGACAACGATGGAATATAAAACCGAAATACCACCAAAGTTTCTTTGAGCCTTACATAGTAACTATGCAATTGTTAAGATTGTTGTACCGAATTGAAACCTAACTTAAAGTAAAATACAAAATAAAAGAATTTAATTTATTTTTCAGCATTTTTATTTTTTAATTTTTAAGTGCACCATAATTGATTACCCATTTATCTTTTATTTTTGATACTAACCTTAAAGCAGCCTCTAAGCATATTTATGAATTAAGATGAGGGGAGGGGTATTTCCACCTTGATTGGTACTCCATAATCTGTACGCCAGTTGCCAGTGTTAAAATTGATTCTCTACAATATGTCATTTCTGTAAATAAAGAATAATGTTTTAAGAACATTTTATTAAAGAAGAAATACAGTAAATCCATCTACAGTTTTTAATATATTATAAGGATGTATAAAAATTCAATAAATCCACAAAAGCATGCCATGAAAAATTGCAGGACATTTTATGTATTGCCATAACTTTTAATTTGCATCATTGCAATTTGAAAAGAGTGCTTCTTTCATATCATTTGCGAAAATTCCTTATAAAACAAGGAAAAATTACAAAATAGAACCAAAAGTTGTAATGTAAAAAAGCAAAAAGACATATAAAAACAAGTGATATAAAAAAATGTAAAAGTCAATTCCTACTTTTTTCACTATATTTGAGAATCCTTTATAAATAATTTTTATTCATTTTTTTAAGTTTATCACTCTATCATGTGGCAGATACATTCAACAAATCTAAAAAAACCTAAAATTAATTAATTAAATTTGATTGATGAATTAATATTTGAAAAAACTGTATTAACATCAGTGTCATCCACTACAAGTTCAAAAAAAATTTATTTGAAATTAAATTGGATGGAATAAAAATATTTTATTAACGATTGAAAATTTGAAGATATATAAAGGGAGAGTGTGAGCTAATAGAGAGGAACTGGAAATAAGATCAGATATAAAGGTAATATAAAAGATTTAATCGATAAAGAAAATAAATCTATATGGTTATGACCTCCATAAAGCATGAGGGCCCAAAACTGAGAAGTTTTTATACATTGTTTATTTTCAATATTTTAAAAATATTTCATTATTAAAAATGCTAGTATTAACGTATTAGAAGTAAAATCTAATAATTTTTTTAAATAATTCAACGAAATACGAAACACGATTAAAAAATTAAAATATTGACAAAAGCAAGTTAATAAATGAAAAAATATTTCTATAGTGTTTTTCATCGGCATAAAAGCAAAATAAATCAAAATTAATAATTAATAAATATAAAAATTTTTAATAATTAAAAATAACATTTGGGATCGCGATATATTACATATATTTGATGCTAAATTCATGCACCAACTTTACAAAAATAAATTAGAGAATCAGGTTTTTATTTTTAATTAAGCACTTGAATTGCAAAAAATAGGAATAAAGAATTGAAATTTCACCATAAACAGATTGATAAATTAAAAGTACCTGTATAATATTTTTCATTAGTTTAAAAGTAGTATAGAATTTCTTTAAAAATTAAAAAAAAGTAATTATTAGAATTTTAATAATTAAAGTAAACAAGTATTGAAAAAATATTTCAAACATTACATTTAAAGTGTATGCTATACGTCATTTGTGAATAATTTTAATCAAACTTTTATTTCCAGAATATTTGGAATGAAAATGGATAGATTGTTTTAAATACAGTACAAAGCACAACATTAATGTTAGTTCACAACAAAGCAGCTGCATTTAGTTACTGTTTTTTATTATTCTGGCATTTTTTGAAAATAAAAAATTATACTTTATTTATTTTAACATTTCATCTTATTGTTAATAGAATAATTTATATTAGTAATATAATTTTTTATAAATGAATAATATTTAAAATTTTCGAAGAAGAAGGATTTTTATAAAAATCTTAAAAATAATATAAATGACATACATACAATCTATATAATTGTAAGAATAAAAAATAACATATATTACAAATTTATACATATTTTACTTAAAACAAGTAGTATATAAAAAAAAATTTTAGGTCAATTCCTACTTTTTTTCACTTTATTGCAGAAAGTCCTTTATAAATAATTTCCATTCATTTTCTTAATTTGTCTGGCGCCATCTATTGGTAGATATATGCAACTGAAATCTAAAAAAAAAAAAAAATAATAATGATTTAAATTTAATTACCGAATTAATATTTGAAAAACTTTATTAACATCAAGTGTCATCCACTACAAGTTCAAAATAAATATATGGAAGAGAAGAATAAAGAAGTTAACTTTTTATCATTAAGAGGATGAATAAAAAGTTTTTTTTTTTGTTAGAGGTTGAAAATTTGAACAATATATATATAGGGAGAGTGTGAGCTAATAGAAGTAATTGAAAAAGATTTCAAAAATTAATATAATTCTAATGATTCTCGAATATTTGAAGATTTGTTTGAAAAATATGGAAATGTTTGAGTGTCATGCAAAGATGAATTGAAATTAGGAAGTACTGGAGCAGAAGCATATAGTAGCATACCATATTGTTAGGCTCATACCAGTAATTGTATTAAAAATCACTTTGTTATAGAAAACGACAATAACTGCAGATTTTCATTAAATTTAGGTATGGCACGTGCTGACAGCACCTGTACAAATATTATTTTAAGAACTGGCAGCACTGAATTAATAAATAACTCATGTGCACCTGCATAAATAATACTTATTTTTTCTAATTGAGTTTTTCTGACTAATATTTAGTTCAGGTATGAATTGTTTTTATTTTATTATTTATTGTTGATTACATAATGATGTGTTATATATCCATAATTAATATTTTCTATTAAATAATATCATGTTTAAGCGCAAAAGTTACAATATTTTCATTGTTTTTCAGAATATAAAATATTTCAGGTCTGTCACCAAAGGCAATAGACGAAATATCTGGTTTATTTGAGGCAAATAGGTTGTCACAATATGAGATAGCTAGTATTGTAGGAGTTCAAGAAGTTCGACAAAAACATTAAGAAAATGGAACATGGAGATAATTTACAAAGCAAACATAAAAAAGAAATTGCGATAGAAAACGCATAACAACCCACAAACAGACAGAAAATCCGTGATACATGCCTAGAATATCTAGAAATGTCTTATCTATGTTAACTAAACATATCACAGACAAAGGTATTCAAGTTTCACAGTGTATCGTGCAACGACGACTTGCAGAATTTGATTTGATGGCTAGAAAACAATATTGCAAGCAGAAACTTTGACAATGATTAAAAATGGTTGGAATGTGCACGAAAGTAAAAAATTGGAAAAGGACCATGAATTGTGATAATTATAGTTCTCTATCAGTATCATTAAGTTTATGTAAGTAAGTTCTAAAGGATAATTTCCTTTTTCAGCAGGTTTGCTTTTCAGACGAGTCCATTTCCAAAATCATAACTGACAGGTCAAATCTTGTAAGAGGAATGCCTAAAAAGAAGAATACTTATAGTTGTTTTAGAGGTACTGGTCTTGTTTCATACTACCTTGCACAATTTGAAGATGGCCAGTACCTCTAAAATTTATGACGGACTACACCATGATAGATGTAGCATGTTTAACCGTAGTACTAATATAGTCAGGATAATATTCTTCTCGAGGCCTTATTCTTACAAATTTTGACAACAGTCATGATTTGGAAAATGGACTTGTCTAAAAGCAAATCTGCTAAAAGAAAATTATCCTTTAGAAATTACTTACATAAACTTAATGACACTGATAGAGAACAGTAATTTTCACAATTCCTATTTAAACTTTTCCATTATTTTAAGATATTCCATATTTTTTTATACATTCGTGTCCATTCCAATAATATTTTAATCATTCCCTGAGTAAGCTTAGGGCTTGCGATATAGTTTTCTTGCCATCAAACCAAATTCTGCAAGTAATCCCTGCACAGAACATCGAAACTTGAATCCCTCTGTTTTTTATATGTGTTAACATGCTCTTAGACATTTTTGATTTCTAGATGTGCATTATGAATTTTTCTGTGTGATCATGGGTTGTTATGCGTTTTCTTCAGCAATTTCCTTTATGATTGTTTTGTGGACTGTCACCAAACTACATTATCTGTTTAATGTTTATTACCTAATTTCTTAACACTCCTAAAATTCTAGTTATTTCATACTGCGACAGCCTATTTGTCTTAAGCAAACCAGATATTTCGCAAATTTTCTTTGACAGATCTAAAAACATTCCCATTCCGAAAAAATAATAGAAGTTTTATAAATCTTAATCTTAAACACGATATTATTTAATAAAAAAATATTAATCAATGGATGTGACATATTACTATGTAATCAATAATAAATAATATAATAAAAACAATTCATACATAAATTAAAAAATATTCAGAAAAACTAATAAAAAAAATACGTGTGATTTTTATGCACTTACACGCGTATTATTTATTAATTCAGTGTTACCAGTTCTTAAAAGAATATTTGTACTAGTGTTGTCTGCACGTGTCACACATAAATTTAATGAAGAGATGTAAATGTTGTCGTCTTTTATTACAAACAAGTAATAAAAAAATTTTTTTTGAAGTCAATTCCTACTTTTTTTCACTATATTGCAGAAAGTCCTTTTATAAATAATTTTCATTCATTTTTTTAAGTTTATCTGGCGCCATCTATTGGCAAATATATGCAACTTAAATCTAAAATAAACTAAAATTAATTAATTAAATTTAATTACTGAATTAATATTTGGAAAAAAACTGTATTGACATCAAGTGTCATCCACTACAAGTTCAAAAAAACTGTATTTGAACTTGAGTGGATGAATAAAAAGTATTTTATCAACGATTGAAAATTTGAACAAGATATATATAGGGAGAGTGTGAGCTAATAGAAGAAATTTAAATAAGTTACTTTTTGGCATAATTAATGATATGTATCTAGTAGTATGGCCCACCACTGAACATTTTAGACACATTCTACTATTGGTTTTGCATTCTTATTACATATTTACTATGAAAGTAATAAATATATGAAATTTATCATCTTAAATTTTCTTTCTTTCGGGAACTGGATGTTTGCAATTCTGGGACATCATCCTGATCCTCGCATGTCAGATCTAATAGTAGTAAAAGCGTTTTCGAAACTACAGTTAAGTGAAAGCTGACTCGTTATGCGCAAACTGTTATTAAGTTCTGCGGTAATCCAGATATTTATCATGACAGTATGCATAATGGCATCATAAGGCTGAAAGTGAGCAATTTCAGTTATGCAAAAATTTCTCTAATATTAGATCTTTCACAATCTGTGAAATACTACTGTTATAGTTATATAACTTGAAGCAACTGTTAGTTTCATTACGAGTAAAAGTAGAGATTATTTAAAAGTTTAGGATCTTTAAATGAGTCCAACGAAAAACTGTAAAAGGGCCATAGTTGATATCAGTAAATGTCCAGCCTCTGTTTCCATAAGATGAATTTGGCATATTTATCGATGTGCTCTATAAAAAAAAATAGATCAGTGCATCTTATTTTTGTTCGCTTTACTTAATTTGGTTTTACATGATTTAGAGTTTTAATGCAGCTAGTTTTAAATGAATTTTTTTAGTTTGTTAAAAATCCGTACATAAAAGAAACCTAAAAAGGGTTTCAATTCAGTTACAATGTAAAGAAATTGCCTGCGATCATTAAGATCTTAGCAACAACCATATTTATGAATCTCAATATATTATAAATGAAATACATTGAGATTTTCTTAGAAATGTATTCAGATATCTTTCGTTGAATAGCATGTTGATATTTTCTGCACCGCTATCTATTTTTCAAAATTCCATTTCGTGAGGAATTGTACTTCTCCCTTTCAAGATTTCATTTAAAGGGGAGCGTTATTCTTCTTCGAAAAATTCATTTTTTTCGCCTTCTGTATTTTTCAATGAATTTCCAAACATCATGGAATGTCTGAGGAATTGTAGGAAACAGGTCTTATAAAAGAGAGTAAATAAGAAAACCAAGAGTACATGACAATGGGAGTGAAAATGATTTTTCCCCCTTCTTTCCAGTGTTTTCTTTCTTAGAATGCATGTCGTTCTAAAAAGATATCCTCTTAAAAGAGCTTTTCGATAGTTCATAGATTGTATATTTTTATTTTTAAAATTCTATACTACATGGTTATACTTAAAAGATTCCGATTTTAAGTGTAGGTTTAGACAATGTTTGCTTTATAAATTTGTATGCTTTGAATAATCCAGGAAATGAATTTTAAAAATATTTCTATTCGAATATATTTACTCTATTTAAGAATCTATAAGTATACAAAATTTGATGCAAAAGATTTTAAAATATGTCATTTACAATTCTAACAAAATGTTTCAAAGACAATGGCAATGTTATGCGATAACGAAACATAAATCTAAAAATGTGTTCTTTCACTTGTTATAAATTTTACTGCACTTTACAGCCATAAAACGAAACGTTTGTTTACTTAGTACCATAAAAATAAATTCCTATTTTAATTTTCTTTCGCGTAAACATTCTTATAGAAATGAAGTGACTTTTTTCAAAAATAAATACATCTGAGAGTAAATTTTCTGGAATAATATGTTTCTAGGGATGTTTTCTAACGCCTTTGTTAGATATTACTTAAATACTTGAAAAAAAACAATAACAAAAGGAATTAATCAAAGCTAGTGCTGAAAATACATTTTGAGTTCTCTATGTCGAAATCAAGAACCATTATCAAGAACACTAGATTACCTTCCTTTACAAGAATTTCTTGATATAGATATCTTGATCTCATAGAATGAAAGGAAGATCTGAGGACAAACGTCCTTCATTAGTTATTGATCAATAGTACTGGTACATGCAATAGAGTATATATTTGAATGTAGAAAATTAGCTCCACTTATTTTTTATTTGTATAACCTAATTTTATTTATGTTTAAAAATCGTAGTTTCACATGGATTTCTTCACATCAATGTCAGTTATCTACAAAATTCAATACATGGTTAAATGAGTTAATTTTTAACTTATAATTAAATATTTAAGTTAGTTTGTTAAAATTTAGTAGTATAGAATAATAATTTAAAGATAGTAATTTATTATACTGCTTAACTAGTTAGTTAAATGTTTTAAAAATTAAAATTAGTTCTTTTATTCTGTGCTATGAACTTTTGAAATTCTGGATAGTTCATTTTATTAATCTTTTAAAGAAGAAAAGTTAATTTGAAAAATAAAATAACGAAAAATTAGCTCGAATTAACAAAAATCTGTTTCACTATTATAGTTTCAGCAGTTAGTGAAAAATAAATTTATATATCTGCATCCTTCGTTATTTTTGACTTAGTTTGTTTAATTAAATTATTTTTCCTAACATTTTTATTCGAAATTTTTTTATACTGATAAGTAATTATTTTAAGCATAACAAGTGAAATAAAATGTAAAAAAAAAATCTTAGTAACAACCATATTTATGAATCGCAATATATTAGAAAAGAAATACCTTTAGATTTTCTTAGACATGTATTCAGATTTCTTTTGTTGAGTAGCATGCTGATATTTTCTTCACTGCTATCTATTTTTAAAAATTCCATTTTATAAAGAATTGTACTTCTTCCTTTCAAGTTTTCATTTAAATGGAAGTGTTATTCTTCTCCGAAAAATTCATTTTTTTCGCCTTCTGTTTTCAATGAATTTCCAAACATCATCGAATGTTTGAGGAATTGTAGGAAACAGGTCTTATAAAAGACAGTAAATAAGAAATCCAAGAGTATTTGGCAATGGGAGTGAAAATTTTTTTTTTTTTCTTCATTCCAATCTTTTCTTTTTTTAGAATGCATGCTGTTTCAAAAAGATATCCTCTTAAAAGAGCTTTTCGATAGCAGATAGATTGTATATTTTTATTTTTCAAAATTCTATAGCACATGGTTATACTTAAAAGATTTGGATTTTAAGTGTAGGATTAGATGATGTTTGCTTTATAAATTTTCATTGAATTTGTATGCTTTAAATAATAATCCAGGAAATCTCTTTGAAAAATACTTCTATTCAATACTTCTGTCTTTGAAAAATATTGAGAAATGTCTGAAAATAATACTTCTATTCTATTTTTACTCTATTTAAGGTTCTATTTTTATTTTTTAAGTATAAGAAATTGGATGTAAAAGATTTTCAAATGTCTCGTTTACAACTCTAACAAAATATTTCAAAGACAGTAGCAATGTTATGCGATAAAGAAACATAAAACTAAAAATGTTTTCTTTAACTTGTTATAAATTTTACTACGTTTTACAGCCATAAAACGAAACATTTGACTACTTCGCACCATAAAAAGTAAGTTCCTATTTTGGTTTTTTTTCGTGTAAGCATTTTCTACAAATGACGTGCCTTCTTTCAAAAATAAACGTATCTGAGAGTAAATTTTCTGGAATAATATGTTTTGAGGATCTTATCTAACGAGAATAATATGTTTCTATGGATGTTATCTTACGCCTTTGTTAGATATTACTGATATACTTGAAAGAAAAGCATCAAAAGGAATTGATAAAAGGCAGTGTTGAGAATACAATTTTTTGTTTCTGTACTATTCTCATGTGGAAATATACTATCATTTTCTAATGTACCATGATCAAGAATACTAGATTACCTTCTTTTACAAGAATTTCTTGAAATAGATGTCTTAATCTCATAGATGAAAGGAAGATCTGAGGACAAACGTCCTTCCATTATTGATATAGCAATAGTCCAATAAATGTAATATAGCATAGATATTTGTATCTAGAAAATTAAAATTTATTATTTATTTGTATAGCCTAATTTTATTTATTTTTAAAAATCTTTATATCACATGGGAAGGCTTTACATCAATGTTCGTTATCTGCAAAATTAAATACATGGTTGAATGAGTTAATTTTTTTTCTAGAAAAAATTTAAGTTAGTTCATTAACAATTTAGTTGAGTTAGTTAAAAGTTTTAAAAACAAATTATTGGTTCTTTAATCTTTTGCTATTAACTTTTGAAAATTCTGGATGGTTCAATTTATGAATATTTTTTAAAGAAGAAAAGGTAATTTGAAAAAATAATGAAACATTAGCTTGAATTAATGAAAGTCTGTTCCTCTATTATTGTTTCAGCAGTTAATAAAAAATAGATTTATATATCTGCATCCTTCGTTATTTTTGATGTAGGAAAAATACATTACTTAAACAAATCAACATTGATGTTCAAATAAAATTTATTTATGCCGATGAATAATTATTGTAAGCATAACATGTGAAATTATTTATAATTTTTAGAATTCTGAAGAATTCGAAGAAAAGTATTCAGGTTTTCTCAAAATTTTTTGTACTGATTAAAGCAGTTTGGAAGTTAAAATAAATATTTGCAATTTTAATTTTAATTAAAAGTGAAGACATATTGGATTAAAATAGTTTTTTTGGTATTTTCTGTAATTTTAGAAACAATAAACAGGTGAAAATGGGTTAATAAGATAATATGAGTTACAGAAGGAATGCAAAAATTTCTTTTATTTTAAGTATAAAATTCAAAACAAATATACAAAATAAATTAAAGTTTCAATAATATGATGAAATTTTTTTAATTATTCAATATTTAATTAATTCCATTGAGCGTACTTATCAATAAGCTCTATAAAATATGGATATGTAAATCTTATGTTGTTCGCTTTACTTAATTTTGTTTATCATGGTTTAGAGTTTTAATAAAGCTAGTTTTAAATTATACCTTTCTTAAGTTGTTAAAAATCCACACATAAAGAAACCAAAAGGGTTTTAATTTCGTTACAATGCAAAAGATATTACCTGCGATGTTTAGGATCTCAGCAACAACCATATTTATGAATCGCAATATATTAGAAAAGAAATACATTGGGATTTTCTTAGAAATGTATTTAGATTTCTTTTGTTGAGCAGCATGCTGATATTTTCTTCACTGCTATCTATTTTTCAAAATCCATTTTGTGTGGAATTGTACTTCTCCCTTTCAAGATTTCATTTAAATGGGAGTGTTATACTTCTTCGAAAAATTCATTTTTTTAGCCTTCTGTATTTTTCAATGAATTTCCAAACATCATGGAATGTTTGAGAAATTGTAGGAAACAGGTCTTATAAAACAGAGTAAATAAGAAATCCAAGAGTGGAAGTGAAAATTGTTTTTTCTTCTTTCTAGTGTTTTTTCTTTCTTAGAATGCATTCCTATTCCAAGAAGATATCCTTTTAAAAGAGCTTGTCCATAGATGATAGATTGTATGTCTTTATTTTTAAAAATTGTATACTACATGGTTATACATAAAAGATTCGGATTTTAAGTGTATGTTTAGACAATGTTTGTTTTATATATTTACATTGAATTTGTATGCTTTAAATAACCCAGGGAATGTCTTTTAAAAATACTTCTATTTGAATATTCGATAGGCTCTGTAAGTGCACTAAATTTGACGTAAGAGATTTTAAAATATCTCGTTCACAACTGTAACAAAATGTTTCAAAGACAATAGCAATGTTATGCGATAACGATACATAAAACTAAAAATGATTTCTTTCACTTGTTATAAATTTCACTGCCCTTTACAGCCATAAAACAAAACATTTAGACACTTAGTACCATAAAAAATAAGTTCCTATTTTCTTTCGTGTAAGCATTTTTCTAGAAATGATAACTTCTTTCAGAAATAAATTTATCTGAGAGTAAGTTTTCTGAAACAAAGTCTCTGGGGATGTTTTCTATCGCCTTTGTTAGATATTACTGAAATACTTGAAAAAAGCAACAAAAGTAATTGATAAAAGCCGATGTTGTGAATACATTTTTGGTTCTATACTATTCTCATGTGGAAAATATACTATACTATCCTGTATTATCATACCATTATCAAGAACACTAGATTACCTTCCTTTACAAGAGCATTTTGATATAGATGTCTTATTCTTAAAAATGAAAGGAACATTTGAGGACAAATGTCCTTCACTAGTTATTGATCTAGCAATTGCGTTGTTAAATGTAATATAGCATAGGTATATATAGAAAATTGTCTGCATATATTTTTATTGGTATACCCTGATTTCACTTGCTCTTTTAAAAGCTGCGGTTCTTTACATCACAAGCAAAATTTATTTTTACATCAATCGTTCTGAATCGATTATTTGCAATAAAACATACAATGCATTTACCGCACTCAAGAAATAGTATTTTTATTGGTATACCCTGATTTCAATTGCTTTGAAAAATCTTTACATCACATGGGAATACTTTACATCAATGTATCGTCATCTAAAAATTTAATATAGTACATTGTTAAATGAATTTATAACGTGTCTTTTTTTAACTCATATGGATTTAATAAAGTGACATCTAATGAACTTTTCAGCCCACCTGTTATTTATTGTTGGCAAAAAAAAAAATTTTTTATCAAAAATTTTAAAAGTAATTACTAGTTCTTTTAACCCCTGTGCTATTAACTTTTAAAAAATCACATGGGAAGTTAACTCTTTATTATCTAATCATTTTTAAAGAAGAAAAATATAATTTGAAAGATAAAATAAAAAAAATTACTAGCTGTGAATTAACAAAAATCTGTTTCTCTATTATAGTTTCAACTGTTAGTGAAAAATAAAATGAAATATATATATATTATAGTATTAGCTGTTAGTGAAAAATAAATAAACATATATATGGATCCTTTATTATTTTTGACACAGGGAGAATACATTAATCAAACAAATTAACACTGTTGTTCGAAAAAGATTTTTATACTGATGTATAATTATTGTAAGAATAACATGTGAAATTATTTTAAGATAATATTTAGATTTCTGAAGAATTCAAAGGAAAGTATTCATGTTTTTTCAAAAAGTTTTTGTACTGGATTGTAGCAGTTTGGAAATTCTGATAAATATTTGTAATTTGTAAATTTAATTAAAAGTGAAGACATTTCTTATAAAAAAATATATTTTGATATTTTCCGTTATTTTAGTTGCATAAATAGACGAAATATGGCTAATAAGATGAGATGCGTTAGGAATGTAAAAATTTCATTCTATTTTAAATATAAAATCAAAAAAAAAAAAAAATACAAAATAAGAAGATAGTTTAAATAATATGATGAATGTTTTCAAATTATATAATATTTAATGAATGATTAAATTAATTATATACTCCAAAATAAGTTATGTTATTATACAGAATGAAACGCAATTGCAGTAACAAAATGGGCTGGGAAAAAAATCTAGTTCTTTTCATTTTCATATTTATTATGTTTGTTTACTTGGCGACTTTGCCTCCAGGGATTGATCCAGATTTTATCAAAAAAAATAAATTTTTCTGTTCCTATTTATTTTAAATAATAATTATGCAAATAAAAATCAGAGTAACAATAAAATAGTCATTATATTGTTCTGAAAATAAGAAGTAACTTATTCCTCTAATTAAAGTATTACAACCCTAAAACAATTGACTGAACATGGACGAATTATTCCGGGTTGCAAGATTGGCGACTTTCTCAGGGATGCAGTATTATAGATTTCAGCCATGGCACTTAAAAATGTTTTCTACAAAGCAATTTTTTTATTTGTCACATATATATAACAGCACATAATTTTCTTATACTGTATCCAAAGAATGTGCATAAAAAATGAACACAATGTTCTATATGTTAAACTAGTTTAATTTTTTTTTAATAATTAATTTAAAACCAGCACCCAATAACTATTCCACAAAAATTGTATAAATGATTAATAAATAATACAATCTAAATTTGAAACAGATATGATCTATATGACAATAGCATTTGTCAATTCGTACTAAACTAGAAGAGTATGATGTTAAAATAAAATTTTATTGTTATGACATTTAATTTAATTGTTATAATGTTAAAAAAAAATTATATAAGCATCTACATTTGTGTTTCATAGCCAGTGGGAGTATTTTTTTAAAATTATTAGTGAAGATTTACATTTTTATTTTAATTAATATTACTTCCATTAGAAATAGAGAGAAATTGTTATTAAATATAATAATACGTTTAGCTAAAATTATTAAATAAACAGTAAAAAAGCAAGTTAACATTTTTTTCCATAACTTTAGTAAATTATATTCATAAATTGCATTTCAAAACGCAATAAATTTAGTACTAATTTAACCCTTTAAGCTACTTTAAGAATTCCACCAAAGTGAACACTCATTGCTGAAATTGTTATTTTGACGAAGATAATAATAATTAATATAATTTCTATTGGTATTAGAAAAAATAACTTTAGCAGAAATTATAATTATCTTACATTTCACTTCCCCTAATATAATTATCTTACAAAATATGTATTTATCTGACTTTTCTGATGAAACAAAGTCTGTTCCTTGAATTTGAAATTAATTGTATTCTACTTACAAAATATTAATTGTCACATTTTATTACAATTTTTAAAATTAAGTTTTAAAATTTGACAATGGAGTAAAAAGCTCTAAAAATTATACATATATTACCCATCAAGTAAAACTTGTAATCCACGATATTCATTTCAAATTAACTATTAAATTCAGTATTTAATTTTTATTAAAAATACACAACAGTTTTTATACAGTTTAGATTTTAATTAAAATAATTACTTGAAACAAATTGTTTAAAGTTTCTGTATTTGCTATCATGTTAAAAGTATTTGTTGCTTTTGTTTTATTTATATATTTCGTTTGTTTGGAAATGCTTAAATGTTTTGTTTCTTGTTTAACTTTTTTTGCTTAAAAGATTTCGTTTTGTTTAAAAGCTTTTTAGTAATTGAAATTGTATTTTTAATATAATACAATTTTGTAATTACATTTTAAGATGATGTTTTAATTAATTAGTACTTTTTCCATACAAAGTGAAGAGACCGCTTTTGAAATTTCGTTATACTTAGCATTTTATTGTATTAATTAGATGTGTTAATCATTTAAATCACTTTTTTAAGATGTTTGCCAAAATGTAAGAAGATATCACATTGGTGAAGTATTTTAAAAAATATCATATTTTATTAAAAGGAAATTAATAATGATTTATTTTAAAGGAAAATTTGAAAGGCAAATTTAAGAAATTATACATATAAATTATAAGAGTATAATTTCATTTCTTTTCAATAGAGATTTAATTAAGAAAATATGAATAAAAATGGTTTATGCATGAATTTAATTATTTTTTAGAAATTCTCTTTGAATTGTTTATGTACAATAATTATTAAATTTGATACAATGTTTAGTTGAATCACAAAATCTTGTAAGCCTAGAATATGTAGCCAATTAATTTGGGATTACAATTGTTTTGTTCAAGGAATTCGATTTTTCTCCTTTTTAAAAACGTTACAATGAATCTTTTAATATTAATTTTGTGTCTATTTTCAGAAATAAATTGTTATGATTTATTGAAATAAATGAAATAAAAGATTTTCGTTATTTTTTATTGATTATTTCACGAAAGAACTCATACAACGAAATGTTGGCCATCGATAAAGACTCTATATGATCAGTCGTTATGGTATTTCATTTGTTGAAAATAGAAAACAAATTCATTTTATATCCCTTTCTCTAAAAAGAAAAATCTTTTTTAATGGATTTTTAAAAGGCATGAAAATTAAATAAAATTTAAATATTAACGTTTCATTTTACGAATAACATTTTTTCAATATTAATGATATTTTTAAGGTTATTTATTCAGTTAAGGTTATACTGAAAAATGTAAATTTCAACGATTGGCTCAGTATTCCGTTTAAATTTGTGTTGTTATATAAATTTTCTTCATTCATTTGATGTAGCCGTGCAATGGTGAATTGGATGGTGAGAGCTTTTATCAACCGGCAAAAAAGGTTGAAAGTTCCTTCGATCTCTTTTTTATTTCTTTGAATTAGATAAATTGGGGCATGATGGCCCGTGGCTAGTGCTGTGGCTCTCGGTACCACAGGCATCGGGTTCGAATTCCGGTGGTGCCATGGTTGTTTGTAGTGGTTCGGAATCCACTTTAAGCTGTAGGTCCCGGTCTTATATGACCGTAGAGCGCCACAGAGTCCAATCAGACTTCTTCTCACCCACATCATTATCAAACTGTAAAGGGGCAACTCAGCTCTAGGCACAGTGATCTGGTGTAGTAGTAATTAGATAAATTCAATGTAAATGCAGTACTAAATCATTTTATTTAAAATATATTGATTATGTTAAGTAGGAATGCCCAAAATGTGTTTCTGACTTAAAATGTGTTTGTCTTGAAGCTTGAGATGATGAAATATTGCCATGTAGAAATCAGGAATAGACTGCACATCAAATTATAAGGTCTGTGAGAATTGGTACATCGTTGAGGCTTGAACATTTATAAACAACGAAGGCATATATAAAAGAAAGACCTGAAGACCTTAAGAAAGACCTGAAAATTGTATCGAAGAGTTATCAATAACTGCAGAATTAATTTTTAGAATAATAGTTTATAAATAGAATTTTTTTGCATACCGTATTTTGGACGTCCGTTACCTTTTCTCCCTAGCGTGCATGCTCATAGGAAATTGCTCATGCGTATCTGTAATAATGTTTCCTATGAGCATGCGCGCTAGAGAAAAAAGCCAACGGACGTCCAAAATACAGTATGCAAAAACTCTACTATACTATTCTTAAATGTGATGACTACGATATAAGGATTTGGTGAAAACAATTATTAAGGAGAGAAAAAGACACAGTTGAGGAACAACGGCAAAAGATACTTTATAATTTGAAACTTACAAACAGATGAAAAATGAAAAACTCATATTAGGATGGGAAATATCCTATTATAAAATTTATGAATTTAATGTAGAAATTTAATATTGAACTAGACATCAGTTTGTATTTAGTTCTTTCTGGCACACAAGAATATAGCAAATTATTACTGGAAGAAGAATATCTCTCGCAACTTTTCGGAATGTTTCCATTTAAAATAAACCAGTTAATTGTTCGTGAACCAAAAGAAAAAAAAGGACGATTACAACCACGTAAATGGAGTATTACTAAGGAAATTTAAATTGATCCTACAAAATTTCCATTAGCTATTTGCAACACATGAAAATTCAAAGGAAATACCTAACGAGACTTTTATCTTGAATTGTATAGGTACATTGAAGGTTGGACAACAATAATGAATTTAACGCCATTGAGCAACTAAGAGATTTAATATTCCTGGATCAAATTAAAAACGAGTTCTAACTGATTTTAGATAATATTATTTGGATGAATAGAGCAATATTGTATCTTCTGTAAAATTAGCAGGAAAATTTGATGATTATGAGAATTTCAAAGGCCAGTTAAAATATTTCCTAACTGAAAACAGAAACTATCTAAATTTTCGAACAACATCTTTGATTCAGAAATTTAATCTCTTTTGAATAATCAAGAGAATTTCAGCTGGGACCAACAGCATAACAGAATAAAGTTCGTGAAGTAATAGATTACTGGTAAATGGAGGAAACAAGGTTTAAAAACGTGGAGATAGCAGACATTTATGATCTCATTGTCCCAAGTTACTAAAACAAATTAAAAACAGTTAAATATGTCTGAACAGAGTTAACGAGAATCAGCAAACATCAAATACCCATGTGGCTCAAATCCATTTTGCACTGATTGAAAAGGTTCTAAAACAAAAGAAATAATGTTAATTATGATTTTAGTTACATTATTTATCAACTCAAGTAAAGCTTGTTACGAGAATAATGCTTTAAGACTTAAAATATTTCGAATAAATGAATAGTTATACAGGAAATTGGATATTCGCAAATTCTACCTAAAGAATCTTTCGAACAAGAAGCTAATATAGATAGAAATGATTTATTTTGGCATTGAAAGTGGTACAAACATAGCAGTTATAGCTTAGGCAAGGCTACTTTAAAAATCTACAATAATAGTATTAAATTAAAAAAAAAATATAAAGAGGACATGTTTAATGCAAATATCCAAATTAAACCTAGACGTTGAAATAAAATTAGGTCACCTTACTGGTTACAAACATACCCCAAAACTAGATATCTTTGTGCAAACTAGACAAAAGTGAATTCACTGATGTATGAAAATCGTATATGTATGAAAATCGTATCAAAAAGAGGACAAACTGTATCCTTGAGAAACTAGAATGTTGTCTAAAGCAAAAAATAGTTTTTTAATAGTTTTAGAAGTTTCATTGCAGCTCTGTAAAACACGTTTGGATTGATTGAAAAAGAATTTCATGGCGAAGAAGTGTTTTATATCATAATGTTTTTGATTAAAAACTAATCTTGATTGAAAGTAGTGCAAAAGAAGTAAAATATGGTGTAATACACAACGGTAGCAAGTTAAGTGCTAAATATGTCCATAAATGGCATAACACTATCTCAACAGAAGACATTCAATCTGAAGTCTTCAATCCTTATCAAGAGCATTATTCAGAAAAAATTGGCATTGCATTTAATGTTGTAAAAATATAAAATTTGACTGATTATGAATTTGCTATAACTAGCTTAGACAATAGAAATGAGCTTCTGCAAAAAAGAGATGTAGCTCAGTTTCAAATAGGCGTCCCCAAGAACGGAATAGGGCGCGATGTTAACGTTAAAACTAGCTGAGCAAGAATTCAGGGTATTGCTCATACAATTAGATGTAGTTTTGGATTTTTATCGTATGAATCAGAAAAGGAAAAAAAAAAAACCTGTGCTCTTACATGTTTGAAGTTAAAAGTGATGGACCCATACAATTCGTTTCGGAGTGGAGTTTAATGTTGTTCTTCTTTAATGTACTGGAAAATACTCTGCTCTTAATGTTGTAAAGATTGGTGATGATCGACCAATACAACTGTATGGACGAGTGAATCGTTTGCGTGCTATATCAAGAAATGGGAGAAGACCTCGTCTTACTCTTATTCGACAATCTAAAGGACCAGATAGATCAACTGGTATCATATTGATTCAGTCATTCAAGGGAAATATAAAGAGATAAAGAAAGGAAAACACAAACTCTAATAAAAGCGTTCGAATACGTTCTAGGGAACGAGAGGATCCTCCTGGTGCCTCTATGCGAAAAATGAATTTAAGAAACTACATTTCTATCTATTACCACTGTTGATATGGTGAAGTGTTTTTATTATATGACATATTGTTTTTATTGTATGTGTTATATATTGATTTTTCCACTTCTCCAATGAATAAAACACTCAAACACACCAAACACTCAAACACACCAAACACTCAAACACACTCATATATCTCAAAACTCTTTTTTTTTTTTAAAACAAAAACAGAGTTCTAAGAATTTTTACATTTCTAACTCGTACAAACAATATTCTACTACAAAGAATATACTACTTCAAACAATATCTTACTCGCGCTACCGGCATAAATGTAATCAACAGCTCCTCTCGTGCCAATTTACATTTAATATTTAAAAATAATTTCTATTTGATGTTTTCACTTACGTCTCGCATCTTAGTTTATATTTATACTACAATATATACTTTAGAAAACAAGTATAAAGTATATATTGCCGTATAATATAAAGTATATATATAGTATATATTGTCTTTTATCTTAAATTAGATTTAGTATGTTATTGTGATATTTTTGAGTGTGTTTAAGATTCCTTGATATCAGTGATATTCCAGGATGGCAGAATCTGTACGATATTATTACAATGGGTATTTAGCTACAAAAGAGTGGCGCCAGGATATCTATTGATATGATAGTATTAAAATGCCATCGCAATTTCCCAATTAATTTTAATTGTCCTATGAAAATCTACCACCGACTCAATCTGGCACGTGGTCGGTGGTCTAGGACGTATTTTACTAATGGGATTCCGGCAACAACTTGTATATAAAGACTAAGATTCGTAGACTATATAAGACTAACTAAGAATTCCGAAAGTATACTTAGATCATAAGTCAGGGAGCAGTTATTCATGGAGTTGAGAAATAAGAAGTTGTTATGGAAAAGAACAATATGTTCTTTCTTTTTAAATTTCACTAGCCACAACTGACATTTTACGCCAACACACACTATACATGAGTCAAACAGAGAAGTGAAAAAGAAAGTTCTGATTATATAAAATAAATATAAGAATAAATTCAATCGCTAAAGACCTCTCATATTATTTTATTTCTAAAAGCCAATATGGTACATCAGACTAGAATTCTTTCCTTTGATCTATTCGCAAAGTTTCATACTTTTTCCTCTTTCAGTCTCACAGCTCACCTTTTTGTCAATTTCCGTTAATGTAAGTGTCAGATGCATTTCACTCTGCAGAGCATTCGTAATCAATCAAAGACAATCCATACCGAGAAACAATGGTTTCGCAACGCTGAATAGAAAGACTTGGTGGTAGTTGACAATAATTCGTGACGCATAAAAACATCAAGAGTTCTTTGACGTTCCTTTTTGTCGTTAAGTGCCATAACATTAAATGTTTTTACTGTTTAGTAATGGAAGTGTGACACTGACAACTCGACTGTATCGAGTGCAACGCCTTTTCTGGGAAAGATAAATGATGTTGATAGAAACAAGTTGGTGGAGAATAATCGATTGCCTAGAGGACTACGAAAATTGCAATATGAGAGCAAAAGAAGTTCGTTTCTTTTAGAAAGATGTATAGAAATAAAATCATTAAGAGGATGATTAATTTCAAAACATAATTAATATATTATAAACACTGACAGTGTATCATAGATAAACTTACAAATTATAAATAAATGTCGCTGTTTATTTTATTACATATTTCATTCCTGTATATTGTATCATATACCCATCCCAATACTAAATTAAATATAAATGTTAAGGAAAAAGAAATATTATATTGTGCTATTGACGAGATAGCATGAATTCCAAAAAAAAAAAAAAAAACCACAAAATAGCATTAGCAAAAAAATTAGTATAGCATTATCATTAATTTTGCTAATGCTTTTCACAAAATAACATTAGCAAAATTAGCAAGGGAAATTTATTAAAAATATTTTGAAAAACTGAAGATAATGGTGCTAATGGATGAACATCAACCGTCACAAAAAAGAAAATAGATATTATAAACGTATTCAGTTTATGATATTGATAAGCGTAAGATGTAGAGATAAAAATTTAATTTTCATTTCAAAATCAATTATTCTTTTTCAATTATTAAAGATTCCTTTTTTTTTCTATAAAATTTATAAAATTAAATCATGTAGCACATTGAAATTACATGGACTGCCGCTCAGCACTGAGCTTAGCTAGCACATGGACTCACTAAGATTTAGGGAAAGGACTGCCTGCAAAAATTCTCGGGCTCCCTCTTCTTGGCGGAAACAACCTGATCAACAATGTTTTAAAATAATATAGATGGCCTTCAGAGAAAATAACTATCAAGCAGAGGGAGTTTTTCAACATTCATTTCTTATTTAGGATGTGGAGTAACAACAAATCTAGACATTGTCGTAATTTATAGTTCTCAATTCTTAAGTTTTGTACATAAGAAATTTAATACAAAATTCCCCTATTGTAGTTTTATTGTGGTTCAATTAGAGATATTGGATCACTGTTTTTATTTTGTAAGTTTTAATCAATTTCACTTCGATTAATAATAGTCAATTATAACATTTCAGCTTTTTTTTTCTGTATTGGAACGTGATTTAATTTATAGTGTTAAGATGAAAAACAGAAAACATCCTTTAAATATAATATAACAGCTTACATCAAATGATTCACGTTTAAGTGAATAGCTTCAAGCTGTATATTAAAAATAATCTGCCACTAGGCAGACAGCCTTGGTCCGACATAGGATTGTTGCGCTATTGAATAATAATAAGATGTATATTAAAGATAGGAAGGAAGGTACACAATCGCTTTTATGTTTTGTAAAAATCGTGATTGTTGCATCAAGAACTAAATTTTATGTCTGATTAGTTTGCATTCCTCAATGAATAATTTCAAAGTTTATTCTAATAACAATTATACGTACATTGATTAAAAGTTAAATGAAGGATGTAATTATGTTAAAAGAAGGATATATATCGATATATTCCGATTTTTTTTTATTTAATGCGAATTTATAAATTATAGATTAGAATAATGGATTTTATTGTATTTTTATTGTATAGCAGACATAATACTAAGACAAAAGAACTAAATTATGTAAAGTAATGAGATGCTTTCAAAGTTTTTGTTTGATTGTGATGGTTCAGTATTTATTTAACAATGATTTAGCTATGAAAAATTAGAAGCTCAAAAATAATAAGTTTACATCTAGGTTAAACAATATTTAATGGTAAATTAATTATGAGCGAAAACAGTTCTCTATTCTAAGCATTACAGCTGATCGCATATTTCAATTACTCTATCACATGCAATTTCTGTTATTTAGAAAATCAAGTTATTTTTTTTTTAAGTGATATGAAATAAATAGTCTCCCGGCGATGCCATGGAAGTTTGTAGTGGTTCGAATCCATTTCAAATCGTAAGTCCCAGACTATTATGGCTGTAGAGCGTTGGGCCTCAACCCTAGCCTGTAAAAAAAGAAATATCTCGTCTCGAAATCTACCATTAAGCAGACGGCCTTGGCACAACATAGGACGGTTGCGACACTGATGATGATGATGATGATGATGATGGTGGTGGTGGCAATCAAATTATAGTATCCCGCGCCCTTTTATTTTGCTTTAATTTTTAAATAATAATGTTCAGATTTTAGTTTACAGCAGCCAAGGAAAATACAATTTTTTTGTCGAATATTGCATATATTACCTTAAATGTCTAATTCAATAATATAAATATACAAAAACTTGCTAGTTTTTTTTTTAAATTATGAAGCTTTACTATTCATTTTCGTTCTCGATTTTATAACTGCTGAAAAATCTAATCTATAATCTACATATCATATATAGAATAATTTAGTGATGAAAAAAAATCATTAAGTCATTTTTAGATGTAGGATTCATGTTTTATGGAAATTACAAATAAGAGGACTTTTTACGCATCTGAAATGGCGAATTTCCAAGATGGATGGTTTAATACATTAGCATTCGCTTTCTTATTCGGAAATGTTGAATAATTTCAGGACAGATGTTTGTCTCCGTATCTGAATTTATAATTTCTTTTGATGCGACAAAACCATTAGTGAGCATTCTGACAGCATAATATACATAAAATGGCGATATTACAGAATTTTGTTACTTTTGAGGTGTAAGGAAACCACTTTATAATCTGGCAAATTTTTGCATCAAAAATCACTTTTCTTGTTTGTTTGCATAAAAACAACCGCATCCATGTCTAAATGTCTCCCAAAACTCGAGAATGTTTTCTAAGATAGTTAACATATTTTTTATGTATTTGTAGTATTCTAAGATTCTAAGAAGCATCTAGCATCATTCTAAGATTCTAAAAGAAGCTAAGATTGTTAAACATCTTAGAATACTTTAAGAATTTTATTGCTTTTTAGTTTTTTTTTCAATTCTTACTATTAGTTTACACTCTCCCTATATATACCTTGTTCAAATTCTAAATCGTTAATTAAATACTTTTTTATTCATCCACTCAAGTTCAAATACATTTTTGAACTTGTAGTGGATGACACTTGATGTTAATACAGTTTTTTCAAATATTCATTCATTCATTAATTAAATTAAATTAATTTTTAATACCTTAAATAGAGTTTTAGCAGTTTGTAATGAAAATTGAAATCAACAGTTAGTAGCTCAATCGGTAAAATGCAAAGATTTCAGTATTTTTCACGTGAAGGTGAAAAAGAGTTCCATTCTTGCGACAATCAATAATTTTTTTGATAAAAAGTTTTGCTTTAAGTAGGCGTTTTATCCAAATGTGTTTTGAGAGTGAGTTAGCAGTTGTGGCTTAGTGATTAGAATGAAGGATTTTTTTCAAAAAAATTTTGACCTAAGTAGGAATTGACTTTTTTTTTTTTCATATATTTTTTTTTTTTTTTTTAATTTTAAAAATACTTGCAAATCAATGGCATAATACTAAAAGTAAAAAAAAATAAGTAAGTAAGTAAAGTAAAGGAATGTATTTTTAAATTTTTATTTGATTGTGTTTGGTTCAGTTTGTATTCAACAGGATTTCAGCTATGTAAGAAAATTAGAAGCTAAAAAAATAATAATGTTCAACCTAGATTAAAGAATAGTACATGATAAATTACGACAGAAAACATTTCCCAATCCTGAGTTTCATAAATAAAAAAGTATTTAAATACTTTACTAAATCAAAACTGTGTAAAAACTGCATACAATTACATTTCTTTTATAACTCTGGTTAATTTTATCAACGTCTATTGAATTTTGTAGAATTCAATTTTATAAGAAAACTTGTTAGAAAAGATTTAACAAAGTCATTCAGAAATAGTTAACAGTTTAATTTCAAGGAAAAATAACTATAAAAGTTAATGTTATTGTTCTATTACAGAATATCATATCTATTTTACTATTTATATATTACCTAGTAAATTATTATATTTATTAACTGAATACAAATAATTTCTGCATGAATGCAAGTCAGACGATTTCTGCATTTAATTTGAAGTGCGTTACATTAATATATATTTAATTGTTATTGAAATAAAGTTTCACCTTATAAGCGTCGAAAGTAATTTCTGTAATTTTAACTGAAAAGCAATTCAATTTGATGATAAATTTTCTTTGAGAATGAGTTTTAATTAATAATTCAATGATTTTAATATGTTTGTTATATGAAATTAAATAATTTCTGCATATGAGAGCGTGATTATTATAACAATCAATGATTCGTTTCCTTTTAGAAAATTGTCCGTCATCATCAGTAATGAACACAAAAGACGAGCCCTTTACAAATGAGGAATGCAACGCAGAGATATCTGAACAAGAAAATCAATTTAAATTAGTAACGTGCCGAAAATATTATAGTATTTCTGTCACGAGATTTGATTGATAGTGAGTGTTGACAGCTGGTTATTAGCTTTTCGTTTTCAATATTAAAAGGCGAATTAACAAAGATAAATTGCTTTCCCTATAATTTGAATTCGCATAGGTATAAGAAGTGGAAACTGATTTTCAAAGTTTGTATAAATGGTGTTGATTAGAGAACTTTTAAATATGTTGTTAAAATAAAAAAGATTTCGTTTAGAATTATTAAAATCAATTTAGGCATTACTGAAGGCATTTAATGAAGTAAAATTTTTTTAGTTTAAATTTTAGGCTATAATTGAAGTAAATTTTAGGCATTACTAAATTAAACAAATTGTTTAATTTTTTTTTTTGGTGTCCTCGTCTAAAAATGTTTAATGTTACTCTCCATTTTCCTTGTCTGATAAAGTTCATTATATTTTATATTGAAGACTTTAAAAAATTACGAATAGAACTAGAAGGATTTCTTTTTATAAAAGAACGAATAAAAATAGATGGAAATTTTATAAATAGTTTTAAAAATAATAAGTGTAATACATATGGGAATTCCCTATATGCTATATAGCTGTTAAGTAAGAATAGCAGATTAGGATTAAAATATTTTATTAATTCAGTGTAAGTGGGATTTAAAATCTTTAATCACCTTTTGTAAAATTTTTTTAGTTAATTTTTAACAAAATTATCGATTCAAATGTTGCAAATAACACCATTCATAAGGCAATGTTGTTGTATCGATATTAGTACCAAAATATAATGATTTTTTTATCGATGAAAGGTTTTGTTATAAATAATTCAACAATAGATTTAAACTTTTTTTAGTTTAGTTAAAAAAGTTAAAGAGTAGCACATCTTTCAACTGCTTTGAAAAGTTTAATCTACTTTATGTAAAATAATATGTGTCAATATAAAAATATTTGTGTTATTTGATCAAATGGACTTAAAGTTTGCATACACAAACAAAATGGACTTAAATTCAAAAGCCATCATTTAATGTAGCTTTAATGTCTCTGCTGACTTCAAAGCTACATTAACTAACATTTGCAGGCATTACAGACTTTGGGCTTAAATGTCTTTGAGGGTTATATGCGTTATATTACCATTTTAGTACATAGTATACAACTTTTATGTTTCAATGCCATATATTATTTTTATACACTCACTGTAATAAGGCAATATTATATAAATCACAGTCATTAAATAACATTGTCGATAAAAAAATGATACATAACAATAACTACAATGTAATAAGTTGTAGAAGATTTAGCATTACCCAAAGAGCACTACAGGAAAACAAGTTAACTTAACATTAGACCTGTCGAAATCATTTCGACGTTGCTGGTTCCCTTTGGACATGATCTGAGGGGGAAATAATGGCTCCTTCTTTAATGGTCTGTCTAAAGGTGAGATTAGAGTTCTAACCCTTTCAGCAATTTTTCTTTTGGATTAGCTTCAAAGAATTTCCTTATTGCACTACGAACGCTATTGTATTCATCCGATCTGTTTGCTAACTTGGTCGGTGCAGTAAGGTTTGCCCAATTCATCTAAAAGATATTGTCTCACTTCAATTGGTTCCCTTGTTGTTATAACTAGTTATGTTGTACCTAGGTTTTTTTTAGCCATTCAAAATCCTTGATTTCCAACTTTCCTATTTCTGTCTTCAAAGACCTCGTTATTCCGTAACAAAAGACCCTCCAAGATTTTTAATCATTTGTTGGTGTTTCACAATTTTTAATTAAAGCCTCCAGGATACAATTAAAATCTATTTAGTAAAATTGTCTTAATACATTCATAATCTTCAGATTCTCTATCGATTAATTGGGCAATTTCGGCTGGTAAAAAAGTAAAAAAAACATGATACCCAGTCTTCGACATAAATCAGACTTATCTTTCAAATAAAGACAAAGATTGCAATGTCATCTTAAAATAAATTTAATTTAGACATTAGCTTAATTAATTCGAAACTAGGTTGTCAGCTGTCATTAGAAATAATAGCCGATGGTAATTGAAATTCAATTTCAAGTTTCTTAATTCGAGTTCTCTCTGCTCTTTTTGTTATTCCCTATATTCTTTAGTTGTTTTAACTCTTTTTTTTTTTTTTTCTTCCACACACTGATTCTATTAATCGTTTCTAACAATCTAAGAAGTCTGAATCTTCCTCTTCGCTCCTGATAATAATTTTTTTTTAAACTTTACCATCTTCATTTCACATTTACACTCCCTCCCCAACTCAACGGCTAATTTATATAAATCTTCATTTTTTGTCTTTGCTTAAGAGTTGAGTAGGAGGAGGAAGAGATTAACAACAAAAAAGGCGTTGATTAACAACAAAAAATTTTTAATGGTGATTTACTTTTTGGCCCAAAACAATATCTGGTAAAAAATTATTCTCAAAATTAAAATCATAAAATTAATACTAATGTAAGAATTAATCGATATACATTATATATATATATTGTATATCGTTACACATATACATTATGTGTATATATATACACTCACATTTTTGTTAATAGTGTACATGTATGTATGTGTGTATATATATATATATATATACATACATACATGTACACTATTAACAAAATGATAACATATAATAAGCATTACATAACAACATATAAAAAAGTCCAAATCTACTAATGAATTGATAACAAAAATGCACATACATTATTAGCATATAAAAATACATACGAGAATAAAATACAAATAAAAATAACGATTCTTTTAATTTTAAATATTCTGGCCTGTTTCTTTTGTTTTTCACCGGGAGAGAAATTAAACTTGTCCAAAGATGGAACAAAAGGGTCCACGTGCTTGAAAGTAAGATTTATCAACGTTGAGCTCTTACCCACTCACTATATATTTCTTGTGGAATGCATGTGTATCTTTACTAAAGAAATTAAACTCATGAAAATTCGGTTTTTCAAGCAGGGTTAATATCCATGCGTGAAGCTATTCGACAAATTTCTACAACAACAGAAAATTTAAAGCTGTGGACTGAGAGCCTATCTGAATTACTAGCCATAATAAATTCTCACAGTAAAGTGGGAAACAAATCTTTCACTCGCGAGGAAAATCCAGCGTATTCTCCACTCCAGTAAACATATTAGATTAGGATGGACCAAAGCGCACATAGGATATCTACGTAATGAAACAGCGGATGAACTTTCCAAGCAAGGTATATCTAAAGGTCAGCCATTAAATTAAAAATTACTTTCTCATATTTGAAAGATTTATAAAATAATCACCACCTTTTAAAATGGAAATTACAGCGGGACGAAGGATTAAGGCCGGCCTATTTACCAAATCATTAAAAGTATCAACATCTGTTGCTGAATGGTCTAGAGATTAAACCAGGTTTCTAATAAGGAATGGACCATTTCTTCCCTAATTCTAAAGATTTGAGACTCATTTTTGTTCCCTGGGAGATGAAGGCAATCCTCTCCACTTTTCTATACCTCCTGGGCACTGCCATTATCATGCCATATGTCGAAACCTTCTAAAGCTATATAAAGTTAAATGCAAAAAGGGTTTCGATTCAAAATTCAAAAGCATGATAAATATTTTATTTGCGAGAATCAAACTTTTAATTATCCCAGATTAAATATCAAATTGTCCCTTTGTTCAAAGTAAAGATTTCATTTCTTTCTTTAACTTTCAGTGTTATATTCTATGGTTATATTTATATATTTAAGATAATTTTATTTTATGAAATAATTTAAGTGTGTGTATATTTAAAGTAAATTAATTTTCAAAAAAATTTTTTTATAATATACCATATGAATATTAATTTTTAATTTGTACTTTTTTCTAATATTTATATTTTATATGGAAGCAAATTAGTTATGTACTTTTTCCTATTGAATGTTTCTTTTCAACCCTAAAATTTAAAGCCTTTTATACTACTATCGCTCTCACTATGCAGCATCGGATTTCACCATTAATTGTTATACTTGATTTGCAAATATATTTATACTTAATTTGCAAATATATTCTTTATACTTAACTTGCAAATATATTCTTATACTTAACTTGCAAATATATTCTTATACTTAACTTGCAAATATATCATACTTAATTTTGCAAATATACTCTTATACTTAATTTGCAAATATATTCTTTATACTTAATTTGCAAATATATTCTTATACTTAACTTGCAAATATATTCTTATACTTAACTTGCAAAATATATCATACTTAATTTGCAAATATACTCTTATACTTAATTTGCAAATATACTGTTATACTTAATTTGCAAATATACTGTTATACTTAATTTGCAAATATACTCTTATACTTAATTTGCAAATATATTCGTATACTTAATTTGCAAATATATTCTTATACTTAATTTGCAAATATACTTAACTTGCAAATATATTCTTATACTTAACTTGCAAATATACTCTTATACTTAATTTGCAAATATACTGTTATACTTAATTTGCAAATATACTCTTATACTTAATTTGCAAATATATTCGTATACTTAATTTGCAAATATATTCGTATACTTAATTTGCAAATATATTCGTATACTTAATTTGCAAATATATTCGTATACTTAATTTACAAATATATTCTTATACTTAATTTGCAAATATATTCGTATACTTAATTTGCAAAATATATTCGTATATTTAATTTGCAAATATATTCGTATACATAATTTTCAAATATACTCTTATACTTAGTTTTAAAATTCTTATATAAATTCTTATACTTAATTTTGCTAATGCTTAATTTTCTACTCGCTCATTTCATACATCTTAATTGCTATGATGAGCGCCCCTTCTTGTTTTCTGATTTATACATTTTTAAAAGGTGTGTGTATATTATACTGTAACACACTCCAACTTTCTTATATATTATGTTTATTCTATTATTATATTTCCATGTTGTCTCGTATATCAATTTTTTTTTTTCGCATATTTATTTCGGATTCTGTTTACTTAGATACTTATTTCTGTGTTATTTTTATAAAATACTATTCAAACCATTGAAATGTTAAAGTAAATTTTAAAAAAAAAAAAAAATCCTTCTTTCCAGCTTATACCACGTATTTTCTTTTACCCCTTGGGGTCTTTATCAGTCTTGCTAGACTCAGATAATTGTTGCAACTTTTCCCCTTTCTTTCTCCGCTTTTCTACTTTTCTTTTTTTCTTAATTCTCTGCTTTCATTGTATGTCCGCACAAATTCTTCCTCATCATTCATTCCCTCTCAAACTCTAAAGAGGCATTTCAGCTCCAGGCACAGTGTTGTGTTGTGGTGTAGTGTAGTAGTAGTGTTTACTTTTTTTCTCTGTAATTGAGAATATTTTTTTATTTAGGTTTTTCTTTAAATATGTTGCCAATTAAAATTTAATTTACTAATGAAAAATATTGCTGTAAAAAATATATTTTTGAAGTCACAGGAAATATTATTAGAAAAAAAAATTATTATTATGAATTTCCCTTAAGTGTCCAATCACTTATTAAATGAGCTTTCAAAAATATTTAAATCCTAATTTCTTCTTTTTTAAATATAAAAAATAAAAACATTCATATTAATTTTTTTTTTTCATTCTTATAGAATATCTTAATTTTCCTTAAAGAAGTTTTTTATAATTTTCATATATATAATTAATGCTTGAATAAAGCTCAAGTTCTTTTATTCAAAAATATTTAAATCCTAACTTTTTTTTTTTAAAATGTAAAAAAAAAAAAAAAAAAATCAAAGCATTTGTATTAAAATTTTTTATTATTTTTATTGAAAAATTTTAATTTTCCTTAAAGAAATTGCTTTTTAATTTTTCATATTTATAATAACCTCAAATTCTAAAAATATCTTCTTCAAATTCTTATTATTAAACCTCAAATTCTTTTGAATGTAAGTTATTTAGTTATTCTAATACTAAATACACTCTCTTACACCTACTCACACACTACACACATACACACACAAATAAATCAACCTCTAATTATTATCATTAATTCATTGCACTATTAATAACGTTAAGAATGTAATAATGTTATATAAATGTTTACATATTTTCACAAGATTGTGAATTCAAACATTGAATAATTAATTCATTAATATTTAAATGATGTGTTTAGACAGCTTATATTATAATGACCTCTAGTTGCTATGTAATTATTTGTATTCAATGGACATTAACAATGACTATTTGAGACTCTGCACTAATGCTATCAGAATATATTAGATTACGTGTTTGTCTGACAACACATTGGATAACATGGTGATCTTAGAAGACATTAGGAAACATTAGGTGATCTTAGGAAACATTGGTCTACTGAATTTGATGATTTCAGAAGTTGCTTCCATGTCCATAGAAACACAATAGTTGATTCAATCAAATTCATGTTATCTTGGTTATTATTATTTCTAATGTAACATATGGGAAGGCAAATTTTATTAAAACAGTTTGTAAATGAAATTTTTATAAAATTGTAGTCTGTATTTTAGGTGTAGGAAAAATGGCCATTTAAATATTTCTTATATAACTTAGTTACTTTTTGTCTAAAAATTCAATTACTATGATGTTTGATTAAATATGATTAAAACTCATTATTATAAAATAATAAATGAATTATTAATTCTATATAAACGTGGAATAATAAAAATTACTATTACTGGCAACTGAATCATTTGAGAATAATGGAATTCTTTATTTGATATTTTTATTTGTTTTGAATATTGATTAATTATTAGATTGCTGTATTTTCTCTAAATTAAATTTTTTTATATATTCTATAAATCAGTGGCGGCCAACCCAAATGATCTTGCAGGTCACTTTGGAAATGAATCATAACACTGCGGGCCACATATAAATTCTATATCCCCATATTAGATTTAGACCCACTACAGACATTTTTTGGAGTGAAAAATTGAAACATAATGAGTTATTATTTTTGTGTTTACTATTATTCTTACATGTAAATATAGATAATATAATAATATTGATACTAAACTAACATTGTTAAGAAATATATAGTATTGTTAAGAAATATATATAATAAAACTGAAATATAAAAAAAATATATAAATATAAACTAAATACAAAATTGAAATCATTAAAAATATTTATTTTACTAGTTCGATATTTGTTTCGCCACTCTTTCACTTAATTTTTGTAAATCGATCTCAATTCGGGTATTTGCACATCGTAATGGATGTTGCAGGTTAGCGTTCGTTATATTTGAGCGCGTTTTGTGTGTGGGCAATTTCATTTTAATAAAAAAACGATTCGCAGGTGTAAGTTGAATCAAAACCGCCAACAACTTCAACTAATTCAACTAAGAGTCTGGTTTGCTCTGCTATCAACAATCAACTGAACGTAACTTGGGATGGTCATTGAGGTCACTTAAAGTGAAACATAGAACTTGTTATATTAGATGTTCCAAGATGCGCGCGCATCATGAGTTCGCAGAATATAATTTAATTATTCTGCCAACTCATAACTATAAACTCATAAATAAACAGGCAATATCTGTCATATATTCGCCAGAATATTATTTTAAAATCAAAGTTAATTTTTATCATAATTTCGACAGTTAATTTTTGAATGTATGGATGAACAAATGATGTATTTTTTTAATACATTGGTATTCACTACTTTAGCCATTATAAAATAAATATATTTTGTGAAAGTGCAATAAATTTCACGGACTGGAAAAAACATTTAAGGCGAGCCGTGGGTTGGCCACCCCTGCTATAAATGGTACATTCTTTTTTATAATTTAAAATCGGAAAATAACGATGCTTAAAATTTCTATTTAAAAATTTTCTTTGACGTCATATTTTATTTAATTATGAAAAATATATTTCAGGAGTTACGAGTAATACGTATTATCAAAGAAAAGTTATTAAACTACTATTATGAATTTCGTTTTAGTATCCATTCACTTAATAATTGTGCTTTCAAAAATATTGAAATCCTGACTTCATTTTCTTAAATATATAAAAACAAAGCATTTGTATTAAAGAAAATTTCAATTATTCTTATAGAAAATTGTATTTTTCATAAATATTTTTTTTCCTTTTTCATTATTAACTACCTTCAAGCTATTTTTAGTAGCAACCAATTATTATTTAATGCTTGTACAATTTCCATCCTTTTAAAAACTTAGTATAAAATCATTTATCGAAAATAATAAAGATGATGTAACTATTTCCTAATAGGATGTGTTAAAAATTTTATGTTAAAGAAATTTTAATTAAAAATAGAAAGCATATTTTCAGCAAAAGATATAAAAAGTATTTTTTATTCACGTTTAACTTTTTAATCCACTCTTAAAAAACTCTTAACTCTTAACTCTTGGTTAAACTCTTTGGAGAAAGTTATTTATTATTAAAATTGATTAGTTAGTAAAAGAACATTAATCAAAAGTTTTAAATAATAAACTGAAGTTGGATTTGTTAATTTTTTTGCTAAATATTTTAGAAAAGTTCAGCATAGTCTGCTCTTAAAATTAAACTTTAATTTGTTACCCACAAATGGAAGCAATCGAAACAACAAGAAATTACGTTGTGGACTATTTTAAAGTTCAAAGAAAGATGATAAATTCTTTGACTAAAAGGCAAAAATTTCATTATTCCATTAATATATATCGTTAGTGGTCTAACAATGACGAAAAACTATGTGAATTCATCATTTTTAATAACTATCTCGTTTTAAGGCGTTTTCTTATTGACTTCATATTAATAGTTATCTTATTATTATCGTATTACTTAACGTAACCGTGGTTCTACCTATCGTGTTTCCTCCTGTAACTGTGTTTCCTCCTACGCACTGCGAGCCGCCTGATGGCCAGTTGGCTGGCGCTCTGGTATTTGGTACCACAGACTCCATGTTAGCATGCTGGCGGTGGTATGGATGTTTGTGAGTGGTTCGGAATCCACTTTTTAAACTCTAGGTTCCGGTCTGTTTAGGCCTTGTGTGCACAAGATGACCGTAGAGCGACAAACCAAACTAAACCTACACACTGAAAGAGTGTTCTGGTGAGAAGTTCAGTTGGCATCGAACCTCCCACTAGAGAGGACACAAAGCGTACTAGCTCAAAATGTCAATCTCTCCTCCCGAGAGCTAGAAGTGGAACTTCTTAAATCTAACTTCTTAAATGCATTTGGGATGCATGTATTACAATTAATATTTTTGGAAGTGCCTAGAGAGAGCTATACATACTAAGGTATTGCAGATTAAATTTTTAACATCTGAAATACTTTTTTTTTTTTTTATTGGTTACATTGTAGTGTGCAAGTCGGACAACTAGATTGTAGCTGGGTGGGAAAAAATTAAATCATAAATTTTATATAAATATTTATTTAAAATAACGCTTTATTTTCTATTTATAATTTTCTTCATTGAAAATAAATTTAAATTGTTTGATAAGTTAAGTTAACCCTTTGCACTCGAAGTTTTTTCATTCGTATTACCAGCAACTCGAAGCGATTTTAGTGAAAAGATCATATTCACATGTAAAGTTTGATACACGCATTAAAAGAAACGCATTATTTATATTGTTATTTGCATTGTTTCCGTAGCGGAGCCCTCGAGCTTGAAGACAAATTTTAAACGTCTCCGCTCCAGAGCCCTCGAGTGCAAAGGGTTAAAAATAATTTTCTAAACTATGAAAATCTGTAGTAACTTTATTAATGGACTAGCTTTATGTTAGAAACTGAATTTTCTTTCATGTACTAGGTCTGATGGTGTAAAATTACTTCGTCTAGAGGAATTAAAAAAGATTAGGCTACTCTTTTTGCATTAACTTTAATGCACACTATTTACCATCCTTACAACTGCACCTACAAAGCATAACTTCTAAAATCATACTCAACTATCTAGGTTAACTAGGTTATAAGAAGCCTATTCGCAGCTAAGCACGTTTTGTTCTCTCTTCTTTCTCTATCTCGTTATTTCTTCCTTTCATAGAGTTCACCGAGTTCTTACAGAATTCTACTTTGTCCCCAATCCGACAGAATTTATGTATCTCTTATATGAGGAGGATGGTCTCCATTAGGGATCATATTTATAGGTAATAAAATCCTATAGATTTGGTCATCCTGAATATCACTGGACATTTAAATACACACAAAAAAATAACATTACTCCAGAATAACAAACTAATTATAAAATAAAAATACTAATGTAAATTACTCCAGAATAACATATTAATTATAAAATATAAAATACTAATATAAATTACTCCAGAATAACATACTAATTATAAAATTAGATAAAAAGCAGGTATAGAGGATGTAACACATACACTGAAGTGACAAAAGTCATGGGACTCTTAATATCGTGTCGGCCCTCCTTTCGCCCGGCGATAGTGCAGAAACTCGACGTGGCATGGACTCAACAAGTCGTTGGAAGTCTTCTGCAGGAATATTGAGCCATGCTGTCTGGGATAGACGTCCATAATTGTGAAAGCGTTGATGGTGTAGGATTTTGGGCACGAACAGACCTCTCGATGATGTCCCATAAATGCTCGATGGGATTCATGTCGGGCGATCAGGTGGCCAGATCATTCGTTGGAGTTGTCCAGAATGTTCTTCAAACCAATCGCGAACAGTTGTGGCCCGGTGACATGGCGCATTGTCATCCATAAAAATCCCATCGTTGTTTGGGTACATGAAGTCCATGAATGGCTGCAAGTGATCTGCAAGTAGCTGAACATAAGCATTTCCAGTCAATGTTCGGTCGAGTCGCACCAGAGGACCAAGTCCATGCCATGAAAAAACAGCCCACACCATTACGGAGCCACCACCAGCTTGAACAGTGCCTTGCTGACAGTTTGGGTCCATGGCTTCGTGGGGTCTGCGCCACACTCGAACCCTACCATCAGCTCTTACCAACTGAAATCGTGACTCATCGGACCAGGCCACGGTTTTCCATTCATCTAGGGACCAACCGATATGCTCACGTGCCCACGAGTCGCTGCAAGCGATGTCGTTCTGTCAGTAAAAAGGCACTCGAGTCGGTCATCTGCTGGAATAGCCCAAGAAAGCCAAATTTCTCCGCACAGTTCTAACAGACAAGTCCCTTGTACGTCCCACATTGATTCTGCGGTTATTTGACGCAGTGTTGCTTGTCTGTTAGAATTTACGACTCTTTGCAGACGTCGCCAGTCTCGGTCGTTAAGTGCAGTTGGTCGACCACTGCGTCCATGGGGGATGTTATGCCTGAAATTTCATACTCGGCACACTCTTGACACAGTGGATCTGTGAATGTTGAATTCTCTAACGATTTCCGAAAGGGCATGACCCATGCGTCTAGCTCCAACTAACATTCCGCGTTCAAAGTCTGTTAATTCCCGTCGTGCGGTCATCATCACGTCAAAACCTCTTCATATGAATAACTTGAATAGAAATGAAAGCTCTGCGAAAGCACTGCGCATTTATACCTGTTCTACGCGATGCTACTGCCATTTGAAAATTTGCATATTGCTATCCCATGACTTTTGTCACTTCAGTGTATAAGAAAACTTTTAACTAAATCGTATTAATAGTGTGGAAGTGCACTTCATCATATCAGCAGGGAGGTAATAGTCACATTAGGTGTGCATTAATTTTTTGGCCGAGGAGGATCATATTTGGGTTTACCAACCTGCCCTTTTTTTCTGCTTTATCCACTAAATCATTTTCAATTTTCTGGTGCAACACTTTTATAGCGCCAGTTGACACAAATTCTTTAAAACTCTTTTTAAATATGATATAATAATTTTCAGCAGATGTAGACTTGATCCAGGGTATCCAATTGTTCCTTTTCAAAACATCTTTGAAATTAGTCTTCGTCTTTGAATTTGGAGGTCCCCTTCTACTCCGAGATCTTTCCCTTGAATGACTTCACTCTCTAGACCTGGATCTGAGCAATTTGAAAACCGTTATGATCTATCTGGTTTTTAGGTTGTAGAATCTGGATAAGACTATGTTTCACACTATCTGATGATATGGCACGCAAACAAACTCAATCATTCAGGCATTTTTGCATTGATCATCGATTTTCACGACATGCAAGCAGAGTATTTTCCATTACATTGATTATGAACAACATTAAACTGCAATTTATCTCCATATTGTATGTGTCCATCACATTTAACTTCAGGCACGTGAAAGAACAGGTTTTTTGCCTTTTTATGCTTCATACAATGAAAATTCAACATTACTTTTGATTATATCAAAAATAGCCTAAATTCTGGCTCAGCTAGTTTTAATTTACCGGTACGCCATATTCTGTCCGTGCTGATGCCTATTTGAAACCCAGTTACACCTCTTTTTTTGTTGAAACTCAAGCATCTAAATTATTTAATTACCGTTAATTACTAGTTAATCCTCATTGTCTTCGCTAATTATATCATATTCCCACTCAATCAAATTTTTATTCCATATTTTCATCATTAGATGCTTTGCAAATTTTTCTTGAATAATGTTCCTGATAAAAACTGAAACATTTTAGAAGTTAAATAATAACGCTATTCAAGATTTCAGATGTCTTCTCTTGGTATATGGTTTGGGGGCAATTTACGGGCACATTCAGCACCTGCTGCCTTTGCTAGTTACACAATACACTACTACCTACCCTACTTCTAAAGAAGATTGATTCCAATCAAATATACTATAACAGAAAGACATTCTTTGTCATGATTTTTTTCAATAAATCAAACTTGCCTTTCAGAACTGTTGCAAAAACTCTATTTATGGATTACAAACCATCATTTACTTTAGCAAAATTCTATTATGTGAGTTATCCAACTATTATGTGAGTTTGACACAATTCTCATAGATACATCAATGGTTTCATATTTATCTGGCTTATACGAAGATATCAAGTGTGTAGATTTAATTTTTACCAGTATATCACTAAGGTGATCCTCATCAGCCCGGTTTAATTCGGATATCTGCTTTGATCATGTTTTCATTTTATATTTACATTAATTCAGTGTTATTATTGCTGATTTTTAAGGAAGTCTGCTCTAAACTATCAGATTCTATAATTGAATGAAACACACTCATGTCCATAAATTAAGGATAATTCAGAATCACACAGAAATTGAACTCTAAAATAAAAATTTCACCTGTAGAATTATCACACACATCTTGAAGAAGAATATGCAAATTCAGAATTATTACAGGAAACCACCAGATGGCGCGGTCTCGATAGTACGTCACAATGACGAGAGTGTAAGAGAGGGGTATATAAGGAATGGTGGCAAAGAAGTAAGATTGTTCACAAGCGCTTTAAAAGCCTTTAAGTGCATGGGTGCTGAATTTCTGTTTATGGATGACAACGCCCGTTCTCACCGTGCAAACATTGTAAACGAATGCCTTCAATTAGAGGATATCACCCGTATGGATTGGCCAGCATACTCACCGGACTTGAATCCAATAGAGCATGTGTGGGATATGCTTGGCCGACGAATTGCAGCCCGTCAGCCCCTCCCACCTGTCAACCGGAACTTCGGAGGGCATTGCTTGATGAGTGGTGTAATATTCCCCAAGATCAGATTGATAATTAGATACTCAGCATGCCTAGGCGTTGTAAAGGCCTGTATTGCATCGTCCGGGAGACATACTCCATATTAACCATCATACTAACCATGTTATACTGTTTTTTGTAAATAGGTTCTTTTTTGAAATTTGCGCCAGGGGAGTAAAAATCGCAATTTTTATTAATTATGTCAAACATATAGCATGTTTTTGCTCTTTACCTTTTGTTTAATAAATAGACTTTACAAATAAGTCAAATTTGTTTTTGCTTCTTTCTCTTTCTTTGCCTGAACTTCATTATCCTTAATTTATGGACATGAGTGTAGTAACTTCGATGTTGACAACACATGCCACTTCAAAATATTCTTTATTTAGAATTTGCTATTTTTCCATTTCCTTTATATAACTATTAGTTTATTAGAAAAATCCGAAGTGTTACTAATTTCATTACCCACATCTCGTACAAGGCTTACGAAGCTACCTTTGTGGATAAGTTCGACTACAGTTTTATTATTTAACTTTAATTCTTTTGCTTTAAATTCTTCTTTTAAAATTACAGAATGGATTTGAGCAACATGGATAATTGATGTTTCTTGATTCTTATTATTTCTGTTCAATACTGATGAAGTGTTCTTTTTTTTCTTTAGTAACTCAAGACACTGATATTGCGAATGTCTACTGTCTCCACACATGTAACATTTTTTAAGCATCCACTTAAACCAAACCTCCACTTGACGTGTTTTTAAACCTTTATCGGAGTGAATTCCCAGTCAAACTTCTCTCATATATTCTGCTACGATGTTGCTCTGTCTGAATTTCTTTCGAAAATTTAGAACAGGTTGCTCCAAACGAGCTAAGGTAGTTATTTCAAACTTCTACTTAGTACGAGTCAACGATCTCATCTCATCCGATAGGATAAAAATATTATTGTTCAAAAATATTGAACCCTTTTTCCTCTCCTCCATATTTCCTAAATTAATTTGAAAAATAATGAATTATTTTTAGTAAGGTTACACTTTTTTTAAATTTAAAGCAGATAAATGAAATTTTATATATAATTAGTTCAATTTAAAGAAAGTCAAGATTTATTTCAATTAAATTTAATGTTATGAAGTAAAAGTATAATCTCAGAAATTAATATATTTTTATCAGAATTTACTGAAAGTTTTAATATTAATTTTATGCAATGTTCTAAATAAACTGTAATATTTTTTATTTATTGTTTTAGCTGAATAGTTACAATTATTAAAATAATAATATAATTATAATTTTTCTGGTTGTTTAACTTATTCAAAAATCGTTAACTTAAGAAAATTATAGTTATTTAAAACAAGCACAAAAAAAAATATGATAACTAGAATTTTAACCGTCAAAATTCCAACTCTAAGATTTTAAAAATCGAACCCTAATACCTTACCAACACATCCATCTGCATCCCTGAAAAAAACAAATTTTTCCACCTACACCACTGTCCACATACAGCAGTCACAAAGCCGCAGATAAAGACATAGAGATCTATGCACCCATTCAACATGCTACTTGGGCAGATCATGAAATAGAGAATAAGTAGTTAACTTGAACCGTGACTCATCAATGACTGGAGGACTTAGCAATGATCCACTGATCTCTACCCCAAAGTTGAATTTCTCTGTAGAATGCTGAACAGGCTCTCATGTTCTCAAAAGGGAGGGGGATTTGAACAGCGGATCTTATTAAAAGCAGATTCACTCGTATAGCCCCCTGAAAACAATAAATTTTGAAACACAAGTTAATGTGATCGCAGGAATTTTTTTTTTCTTCTAATGCAGCTGGTAAATAGACCGTGATCTTTCGCCATAACGGCTGCACCTATGTTACTCACTTTGCATTACCCAGGGGCGCGTGTAACTTGATGGTAAACCATGGACGCGGAGTAACAATGCCCCCGCAGCGCTCTACGATCCTATTAGGACCGGAACCTACAGCTTAAAGTGATTCCGAACCACTATACAAAACACCCGTGGCAAAGCCGGGATTTGAACCCGATACCTGTGGTACCGAACGCCAGAGCGCTAGCCATTCGGCCATCAGGCCCCGTGATCGCAGGAATATCACAAGGGATTTAATAAGTTAATGAAGCCTGGAACACCTGGCTACAATAGACAAATATCACTGTTCTGCCGTCATAGCTTCTCTATAACCTTATACAGGCTTTCTGTCTTCAAATTTAGAATTTTGAAATGGTTTCATTAAACTACACCCTACACTTTGTGTCACATTTCAATCTCTAGCAATCTGCATTTGAGACTGCCTTTATTATGGTTTCCGCATAATTCGATACCTTATTCCATCATCGAAAAATTTTACTCATTTTAGCTGTTTATTGAATTTTACTTAATGCGGCAGAAAAAAAAAAAAAATAAATAACGAAACTCATCGTATATATCAGCAAAAGAAAAGTGCAAATGCCAGGCTTGATTTTAAAGCCCTTTCCTCAAAAAAATTCACTTCCCCACGTACATGCTATTTTTTGAGATACACGCATATTACTTTTAGCATTTTACTAGAGATTTACAACATTGTTTAGAAATATTGGTGTTATATTTGATAAAAGTTTGATAATTTTGGAGACAAAATAGGTAAAATTTCTTAATATTTAACACTTGTGTATTTACGTAATTAAAAAAATTAAGATAAACATAAACGCAAATTTAATCATGTTTATTAGGTTCAAACCCTGTTGATTGTCATTGTGCTACAAAATTCATAAGAACATTTGAAATTTTCTATTTAATTTTAAATGTGCAATTGTGAAATTTAGAGAGAAATCTATATATGAGCATTGTTATAAAGTTATTATGCTGATCATTAGTGCATTCTATTGTAAAATGAGTAACATAATAACGCAATACAATCATTCTCATATGCTTACAAGTATAATTTTATTAAAGAGGATTTCACAAATTGCTCAGTTAAATTTAGAAACTTCTGAGAGTTCTGAGAAACCTAAGGATTAATTAGAAAAATAAAATAGCTTCATTAATATCTTCAATTTTATTTTAAATTTAACTGGAAAAAATTTAAAACTAAACTTTTAAACTTAACTTCAAAAAAAACATTTATTAAATTATCAGGAAGAAAAGTAAATTTGTAAAATAATACAAATTATTTTACCATTAAGTAATTAGAAACGCAATTTTGATTCAAAAATTTCTTTAAAAAAATCTTTAATTTATAAATGAACTGAATGTATTTAAAAGAACTGTATTCAAAAATTCTTCATCATACCCAAAAGGGACACATTTATTTATCCAAAAATGTTAAATTCTTCTAATTAAAATTATTTAAAGTATTATTAGTTAAATTCTTCTATTTTAAATTATTAATTAAAATTATTCTAATTAATAATTTTAGTGAATGGAATGCAAAATAAAATTAAATTTGCTAATTAAAATTATTTAAAGTATTATTAGTTAAATTCTTCCTTTTAAATTAATTAAAAAAATCTTCTAATTAATAATTTTATTGAATGGAATGTATTTAAAAGAAAGTTAAATTCTTCTAATTAAAATTATTAAAAGTATTATTATTTAAATTTTGCTTATTTAATTATTATTTAAAAATTCTTCTAATTAATAATTTTAGTGAATGGAATGTATTTAAAAGAACTGTAGTCAGGGAAAAATTCTTCATCATGCCCATTAAAAGGTACACATTTATTGCTATCCGAAAGTTACATTTCGTTTCTTCCCACGAAATATTTCCTTTTATCAGATGAAAATGACAGATGGCAAGTATTGGGCTTTTGGGAACAAACATGTAAACTTAATTAATTTCTAATCTTCTTCCATCTGCTCATCCTGACGCTGCCTTATCTGACATTGTAGATATGGAACGATCGGTGAATATGTAGGTTATCGACTTTTATAAGGTTTTATTAACATGGGTGAAAATTCATAAAACAGTGTTTTACGAATTTTCACCCATTTTGAACAGATCATTTGTTCATTTTAGACTATTTATGGTTAATCGCTTTTATAGAAAAACTATAAACTATTTATCAATAGTTTGTCAGCAACTTTATACAAATTGAATTTGCTTTCTAATTTCATTTGATATTGAATAGTTGAATTATGGACGAACGATTTGTTGTTGTAATTTCAATGATTGCAGCTATTTATGTACGATGGATGACAAACGGGTAAATTAAAGTTTTATTGAACTTCAATTTAGTTGATGTGATGGTTATAGGATATTTATAACCCACAAATTTGTTTTAATTGATTAAATTGTATGCTTTATTACCTGATGGATCCATGGAATCTGAGATTCCAGTCCTTGAGTTTTTATTCTAGGGACCGTAAAATACATTATCGTACTTACAGCATTCAGCATTTTATACTGAATTATACTTTATCCAATTTATTCTAGTTTTTCCTTTCAAAAACATTATGTAAATATTACTTTAGGTAAATCTGTTTTTACTTATCTTTATATATGTACATAATATAGAAAATGGAATTGTTATGTTGTTATCAACCCTTTATAATTACATAAAAAATTTTATAAAGGGTTGTCATATAATGATTGTTGCAACCCAAGGGAATAACATGACATCCTATATTCGAGAGAGGGTACCACTCTTTTTACGCCCTTGTGAACTGTGCAACAACAAAATTGAACATTTGAACATTTGCATTGAATCTTTCTTTGGTCTAAATTAATGGGATTGTGCATAATAAGATTTCCTTAATTATTTTCTTTTCATTGTTGATAATTCATCTTATGGTATTAGACTCTTGGTTACAATGCAAATTTGTCCTTTTTTTTTTTTTAGATACCATCACATCTTTTATTTTGTCCAAATATTTTAAACTTTATATTATTCAACATCATTGAAATCTATCAATTCGTATCTTTACACAATTAGGAAAAGCAAAAAAAAAAAAAAAAAAAAAAAAAAAAAAAAAAAAAAAACTCGGTTAAATAAGAAAAGCAATAGAAACTCGTGTATTTTATGAAAGGACAACCTACTAAAATGTAAGTTCCAGGAGAAAGGGGAGAATTCAAAAGTGCAGATGTCACATCTGCAAAAGTTTCCTTTCAAATTGCAGTTTCACAAAATTGGCACTCTTAGGCTCTTTAGATTAATCATATAAGTGCCAAATGAAGTTAGAGCTACATAAAAAAAACATTATATATATATATATATATATATATATATATATATATATATATATATATATATATATATATATATATATATGACATCTGCACTTTTGAATTCTCATCCTTTCTCCTGGAACTTAAATAAGAAAAATCTTAGTAGGTTTCCTTTCATAAAATACACGAGTTCCTGTTGCTTATTTTATTTAACCGAGTTTTTTTTTTTTTATTTGTTTGTTCTAATTGGGAAATGATAGATTTCAATGATGCTGAATAATATAAAGCTTAAAATATTTGGACAAAATGAAGGTGATGGCATCTAAAAAAAGACAATATTTGCATTGTTACCAAGAGCCTAATACTATAAATGTTCAAGATGAATTATTAACAATGAAAAGAAGATAATTAAGGAAATCATAATATGCACAATCCCATTAATGTAGATAAACAAAAGATTCAATGTAAATGCTCAAAGAGAGGTTCTAAGTTGTTGTTGCATAGTTCAAAATGGCTTAAAAAAAAAGAGTGGTATACCTCTCGAATGTAAGATGTCATGTTATTCCCTTGCAACAAACGTTATCGTCAGAGGATCTTCGATGAAATCCATAGTTATCAGGTTCATCAATTGTTTCATGTTCTATGAAAACAAACTACAACATTCAATGACACTTTTCAAATAGCATCGCTTGCTACTGATATCTTTCTATTGATTCGTGATTGAGTCAATCAATGCAGCTTCTTTTAACTTGGAACTTGAAATGGTGAATACTTGATCGTAATGCTCTGAGGATGTGTTGCCATTTTTTTTAAAGAAATGGCGACTTTTGCGTCACTGCTGTCTTACTGAAATGTATCGGTTGAAAGTATTTCATTTACTCTTTTATACTTACAAAGTGGAATTCCGTCCTAGATTATATTAAAAGCGTTGTTTGTTTCAAAAATAATATCTGCTCTTATTTTTTCATCTATTTTATGATATTCTTGTATTTAATTTTTTTCTTGTAACTTTTATAATTGTAATTTTTCAATCTTCATTACTGTGTTCGCAACACTACTCATTAAATCAAAATATATTATATTATCTACTACTATTACACTATATATTTTATTATTTACTACTACAACACTACATAACTGTGCCTAGAGCTGAGACAAAATTCTCTCATAAATATATATATATGCTTAATGTAAGAAAAAACAAATTTTCTACAAATAATTTTTTGCAATGCAAAAAAAGTCAAAAAAAGTTATTCTTATTACTACAAAATTCTAAAACCATTGCGTATCTTATCAAACTAAATGTATTTAAATACAAAAATTATAAAAAAAAATAAATTTATATTTTTAAACAAATAAGTAAACGTAGACAATATCTTTTTCTTTCTGCTAAATATGTATTCTACAAAATATTTACATAAAAATGTTGTTTTTATTACACTTTCCCTTTTGAGGTTACTGGCTAAAAGAATGACAACTATGTAGCAGATTCAGCAGTATTTACTTACTTATAGATATCTAATGCATTATTTTATCACTACATTTTGTAAAGAATACTTTCCAGCTGTAGCATTTCTGGGATTTATATCTTACTGCCCCCTGAGTTTAATAGAAGGTTTTCTTGTTTGCAAATGTTTCCTGCCAATCCCATATGTAATATGAAAGACATATTTATTCATCATATGAATCCTGTTTTCAAAATTTGAAAATACAACACAGCTCCCCATGCAATACAGTTCTATTCACTTAAAAAGAAATAGAAGCAAATACCATAAAAATGAACAAATTGTGGATTTTTCATTGCGTTTTTTATTTTAAATTTTTATTTTAACTTGATGTGAGTATGCTACATTTTATTTTATTTTTCCTTTATTTTATTAACATTAAAAAGTTATATCATTTTTTTCTCTGCCTTATATTTATCATGTTAGTAATCTATTTCAAATTCTGAGGCCTTTTCTTGCAATTACTGTAAAAAATTTAAATTTCAGTTATTCTCTTAACATTTGATAATTCTGTGTATGGCGTAAGAATTGTGATAACTAATAAACTTTTAAAAAATTCAGGAAATCGGTCTTTTGATAATTATTTTTTTTATTGTATGATAAAAATATATTAAAATAATAATAATAATAAACATACATTTTCCCATGCAAAGTTAAAAAAAAAACCTTGTAAGATAACAATTTTTTATTAAAAATTATAAGATTTGTAACTAAAGGAATTTTAAATATTTAAAGCATTTTGAAGAAGAAATTGTTCAAAAACATTTTTTGTCCTCAAACAGATAATTTATTCACATTGAAATAAGGTACTTACAACATTTGTTTTAAATGTTAAATTTTTAAAAAGTACTCGCAGCTGCCATATTTGCTTAGAAATAGATAATATTTTTAAAAATAAAATACTTCTGCACAACAAGATTCTGAGCTGTTAACCGTGACTGTACAATATACATACAAAGGGAAATGGAAAATTGGAATGTTACAAAATTATTGAGTTAATGAATTTTTCTTTATTGTATTCAAACAAATTATATTATAATAGTATATTTAAGACTAAAATTAAGTTATATAGATAGGTACATGAATATTTTTCTCTACTGATATTAAAACTCTCAAGAGAGCAGTCCTTGTAACATAAATATTGCTTTTAAATTATATAAATTACTAGATTAGATATCTATTAATTCGTCTCATTTGTATAATCCATTGCGTATAAATTCATAAATTTACAAACAACATTTATCTCTAAATTGAATTTGTATTTTTAACAAATGAATCTTTGTTCGTAAAATGTTTTATTTATGTTACAATTTTATTATATTTTTAAGAATAGTGCATAAACTAATTTGATATTTTCTAAAAAATATATTGAAGAAAAGAGAGAAATGTATTTGCCTAGAAAATTAATAAAAGAGAAATAAAAATTAATGCAGGAAAAAATGCGTATACATTTTCTATTAGTAATTCAGTGAAAAGGTAAACTTTATTTTTAAAAGGTGAAAATGGAAGAATCTATCTCTTGCTAGGAGTGCTAATCAGATATACATGGTTTAAAATAAAAAAATTTTTTTTTTTTAATTCAATAATGAATGGTTTTTAATTTAAAAATTATTTTTATATTTTAATTTAGCTGTTATCCGATTTTGTCCTGATATTTATTTTTTCTGTATTTTATGAGACAGGGGAATGAATAACAGAAGAGTTAATGTAGCATAAAATTGAAATAATTTTATTAACATCCTGAATGGTATTTAAAGCAAATATGAACAGTATGCATGTTATTGCACAAAACATTTTTCAAATTCATTATAATTGAATGTTACTTGATATAGAGGAAATTTTTTGTACATTCTGTGAAAACTATTGCAATGTTGTATAACTTGTTAAGTGAGACTTATTGATTATTTTAATAATGAACATTCGAGGAATCTCTTGCTGTAGAAATGATGCTTAAGATTTACTGGAAATAGATTGTATATTTAATAACTATATTGCAAGGTCTAATAAAAATACAAATTTATTTTTCCGAAAAAAAAAATATATATATATATTAAACGCTTTTTTTCAAAAAGGATTTTAAAAAATTATAACTGAAATCTATTTTTGTTAAATATATATGGACGCCAATTTATGAAAAAAAGTAATTTAATTAAAATTATGGAATACATTGAAATCAAAATTTAAATTTATTATGTGTTTAAAGGTTTTAATTAGTTCAAAAAAGTTTTGAAATTTCCTCAATATTTTATGATAGGCAAACTTCGGTTGTTTCACTTCATTAATATTATTTACTTACTAATAAACATATTAAAACAACTGGTTATTTTTGTTTTTAGATATTATTTTTACAATACAATTTTAATAATTTTGCATTCTCTATAACGAAATATTTAGCAGTTAATGATATCTGAACAATATACAGATTTCCAAATTTTTCTGTTTTCTTTCTTCCATTTACCGACATCTATTTACAAAATACTTATTCGAAATAATGTTGCAAATATGTGTCTTTCACTAAAATACTGACATACCAAGTTAGTATGATTTCTCTATGTATTTCATTTATAGATAGTAAAACACACACACACGTATGTGCATGTACACACAGAACCTGCTAGGAGTTGCAGTCAAAAGCCAAGTGGATTTTGTTGATAAAGGAAAAGTCATGAATCTATTTATTTCATTTTATTACCCAATTGAACCCAATTCGTGAAGTCAAAGAAAGATCGAACAAAATTGTAAAACATATAACTAACAGTGGCTAGTTATATGTTTAATATCTTAATATCTTGCATTAGGCATAGCCATTTTGCTATAAATTATAACAGGACATCAAGTAGAAATGGCTGTTACTGGAAAATGAGGATATCGTGTTGATATTGGTGTTAATATGTACACTCAAGAGCCAAAACATTATGACCACCCCTACATTTTGCAATGAACTCGCCTGGATGACGTGGAAGGCACGTGATCAGGTGGAAGTGGTATTTAACTGGTATTAAGTGGTGGTATTAATCCATGCCAAGGCGCGTTGAAGCGGTGTTGCGCGCCAAAGGTGGGCCAACTCGTTATTGACAGGTGGTCATAATGCTTTGGCTCTTGAATGTATATATAAATATTTTTTTCTGTATTAAGGTAAAAAAAATGTGTTATTATTATATAATTTGTGTGTTGTGGTGATATTTTATGTGTGTCTCTTGGAAAAAGTGTATTTAATGGTCACTAGCCTTACCGAATGCGAATCTTATTTGTTCAAAGGGATAACTAGGGGACCAAAGGGATCTTTTGCCGCAAATGCGACTAATAGTAGTATCTCTGTGCGGTATTTCAATTGGCGGGGCCATGCGAAACCTCAAAGCGCCAGATGGCTCAAGAATTATTTGTGCTCGAGTAATTCATTGATGGGGTGTCTCTTCCTTACGGAGACAAGATTCCTTTGGTGGCGGATATGTTGATAAGCTTGTGTTTTGGGAAAAATATACTAAAAAGACGTACCGCCTCTTCGACCTGATGAACTGTCAGTATTCGGCTATGAAAAGGCCTATAGGCCCAGGAGTGAATTTTATGAGGATGTGTATGCATGGGGAATGAGTTTGGACTGGTGGACAAAGCACCTGCATTATTCTAAGACTCATGTTTCTTTTTTTTATTACTTGTTATTGTGGTTTATTATATGCTTATATACATATACTTGAGTAATGTTTATTAGAGTATAAGATTCATATCATGGTCATAATTATGTTGGGTTTAACCACTCGCCCGCCATTGCCATGGGATTGGACCAGATCGGGTCGGTGTGCTTGCAGAGGATTCCCTCCCATGTGGGTATCTACGGAAATGAAATTGCTGATCTGCTCGCTAGGGAAGGTTGCGAACTTCCCAAAGCTTCTTCTTCCAATCTGTTAGCTTCAGAGGTTCATTCCATGACTTTAGCCAGAGTGAATACCGCTTGGAGGTCGCCACCAATTCCTGCATGGTACGCCTCTAAATATCCTTGTATGTCCTTGCAGTGCTCATGTCATAGATCTGCTCAAACGGCTTTAGCTAGGCTAAGGACTGGCCACACTAAAAGACGAGAGGACATACATACTTTGTCATTGTTCGGCCATCGCGTCTCCCTCTCATCTCATTGATTGTATTGGTGCCTCTGTGAGGAAAAACTGTTGAATGAGGGGAGGACCGTTTACGATCTATTGATGCAGCCTGATCTACTGGACTTGGTTTAGGATTCTAAATCAAGGAGATAAGCAACAACAACAACAACATGTTTATTAGAAATGCACTTAATATTATATTAATTGCATGGCGTGTTATAAATAGTTAAATTTCAAATATTAAAAAAATATATTAGTTATATTTTTAAATCGTGAAATTAGCTTTTGATTTATTTCATGCATATATGATTACTTCTCCAGCATGTATGATGATGATTTAATAAATCACGGAGTGCTTGGCCCTGTATGGGCCCATCTCTTGTCTGGAATGAGAGTTGTTATTATTCAATTATTTTTTGCAATCTAGAAATCGGCGCATTTGACGATGACACGTCTAATTACGTCGATTAATATTAGTTATGTTAATAACTCTGAAGGTATTCGAAGGTTCTCTGAAGATATTCGTACTGAAGGTTTATATGTGTTATTAAGTTATTAAGTTATTAAGTTATTGCTTAATTTTAGAATATATTTTTAATGTATTATTGCTGAATTCTTAGCATTTAATGTGTGCATTGGGTAGACAGTTTAGCGTGTTCTTTTTAGGTACGATTTATTTTATATAAGAGTTTAAAGTATAAAGTACCTAACAACACTATACGGAACTATAACACAACACTACACGGCACTATAAAGTGCGATAGTTTATAATTATACTATTTAAAGGACTAAGCTTACACTCATATGCTTTCAAGTATTTTATGTACATGAATTAATAACAGACGGGCTGAACAGTTCATAGGCTGACACATAGATGGCGCTACTAGTATTAAATCCATATGATTTTTAGTTAGTCCTCACCTTCATAAGACACGTGTATAAATTTGACAGCTGTTGCACTATTAGTCTATTAGTATGTGAGTTATAGCATTTTTAGTGAAGCAACTTTTGTTAGTTTGAAAAAAATGGATAAAAAGGAATTTCGTGTGTTAAAAAACATTGGTTTTGGCGAAAAAAAACTACTGAAGCCAAGGCTTGGCTTGATAAACATTATTCGGACTTTGCACCAGGAAAATCAACCGTAGAAAAGTGGTTTGCTAAATTTAAACGAGGCGAAATGAGCACCGAGGACGATGCACGCAGTGGACGCCCCAAAGAGGCAGCTATCGACGAAAACATCAAAAAAGTCCCCAAAATATTTTCTGATAACCGTAAAGTGAAGTTGATTCAGATAGCTGAGACCCTAAAGATATCAAAGGAACGTGTTGGACATATCGTGAATGAATATTTGAATATGCGAAAGCTCTGTTCAAAGTGGGTGCCACGCGAGCTCACAATCGACCGAAAACAACAATGAATTGATGATGCTAAGCAGTGTTTGGAGCTGTTCAATAGTAACAAACCCGAATTTTTGCGTCGATATGTGACAATGGATGAAACATGGCTCCATCATTTCACACCGGAGTCATATCGACAGTCAGCCGAGTGGACTGCACGCGATGAACACTACAAATGCTATAACTTCACTAAAAATGCTATAACTCACATATTAATTAGTGCAACAGCTATCAAATTTATACACGCGTCTTTTGAAGGTTAGTGCTAACTAAAAATCATATGGATTTAATACTAGTAGCGCCATCTATGTGTCAGCCTTCGAACTTGTCAGCCCACGTGTTACATTTCTGTCTTTGAAAAAGTGTGAGCAATGTCGGAGAAAAACAACTTCTATTCGAATATATTTACTCTATTTAAGGCTCTGTAAATGTACTAAATTTGATGTAAAAGATTTTAAAATATTTCGTTTAGAACTAATAGTGCAACTCACATACTAATAGTGCAACAGCTGTCAAATTTATATTTCGTGTCTTTTGAAGGTTAGGTCTAACTAAAAATCATATGGATTTAATGCTAATAGTTCCATCTACGTGTTAGCCTATGAACCTTTCAGCCCACCTGTTATATTAATATGAATTAATTATTAATTCATTAATTCTAAAGATTCATATAACTAAAATAAATACCTCAAATATGGGATATTTGCTGTGATTCTACCTTCGTTTCACATCGAATTCTGCACGTCTCGTCTTTAAATTATAATGAAATTGCATCAAATATTAAATCGTATCTTTATTTCGGTCGTGCTGTAATCGTATCTTTCATGAAATCAAATCTTTATTGCCCTTAGTAAACAAAACTATTTATACTGAATGAATATCTTGAAGGCAGTTCATTTTCAAAGGTATTTGATTGCTTTATTAAAGCTATTTTATCGTTAAGACATAATCGGCTTAGGCAATTTGTGTGACTATGGCATTAAATTTATTGGACGGAAACGTAAATTAAAATATATTTAGAAATATATATTTTGGTTTAGAAATCCAATACAATTGTTAGTTTAATTCTAAATCAAATCAACAACAAAACCAAATTTTAAATCTCATCTATGGCTTTTAAAGAAATACTGATATAAACATTGTTCATTTCGATTCTGTTTTAGAATTAAAAACTGCAACTTTTGATGTAGGATTTAACTTTTTATTAATGCAAATAATAATTAAATTTATTACTAATTGATTGGTTAAATAATATAAATCGTAATTCCATCAATTTAATATAAAAAATTTAAAAATCATATTGGATCATGGAAACTATTGAACTATTAAAACAACACAACATAATGTACATAATTTAAAAACATTATATAGAAAATACAGTTCATTAATGTTTTACATTGTTTAAAAGAAGCCAAAATATTTTTGTTATTTAAATTTAACTAATATATATATACACACTCAATAATAAGTTGGCAAGTAAATAGTTGGTTCGTATTTTTGATAATACTCTAAAGCAAAATTCTTTCGTTAAAATGCATTCATGAAACTATTGTAATATTTTTTATTAATAGCTTTGGGCCATCTTGCAAGAGAATAAGTCCTTTTATTCAATTAATTGTTTCTGCCTTTAAATCTTATTTTAGTAATTTATTCAACCGTTCTAAAAAATCCTTATTTTTAAATTCAGAGATTTCTTTTGGAATCTAAATACGTGCGAATCTGATGTTGACACATCGTATTAACACGATTAATGCTAGTAATATTAATAACTGTATGTAACATTAAAACGAAGGCTCAAATATATCTATTTTTCAGATATTCCTAATGTAAAATGGTGCAGTTGGTAAAAAAATGAATGGGATTAGTTGTTTGATTTTGCAGAAAAGGCTTTACTATGGTGGATGAGGAAATGTTCAAAAGAACATTTGCTCTTCTACCAATTTTTACATTTTCAGCTTCCATCATTTTTTTTTTTTTTGTTTCATTTAATTTTTTTCGTGAAGTTTTTCATTGGTGTGAAGCACCTGATTTGGTTTTTTTTTTTTTAAATCTTTTGTCTTTAGTATAATAACACATGATATCCTTTTTGAAAACTATTAAAAATAATTTGTAATAAGTAATCTTTTCATCTTATTTGAACAAAAAATCGTACTCTAATAAAATGTCTATAAAATATCTTTCTTTCAAACTGTGATATACCGAAATATCACAACCGAGGCGTGTACTCAAATCTTTTAGAACTTTTAACTTTGATTAGTTTTTGTGCTACTTAACATGACACGATGCCATTATTTACCAACAGTTTATATGGACTTTTACAATTTAATTTTTATCGCCAAAATATGCACTTTGTTAACTACTTTTTGCAAACATATTCCCTCGTAAAATACTTCATATAAATGCATAAAATTAATCTACTTTATTTATTTATTTTTCCTTTTTCAAAACTAGATAAAAACAGTGAAAGATATTCTCTTTTGTTTCACATATACACTATTATTAATTGAAAAATTTAATAGTTTATAATCTAAGTAATCTCTTTAAAAGACGGACGTACCAACCAAAATATTTTAATACATTTATGAGTAGGATTTCATAATTAACAAGAATTTCCAAAAATAAAAAAAAATAATAATAATGATAATATATACGTATGCATTTATGTTTATTTTAATGAAACGAATTAAATTGTATTTAATTTTATATCATACGTTAACATTTAAATCTTTTCATAATCGAAATCAGTATCTGAATTAAATATATTTCAATATCATAATCACGATCTGTAATTTGATACATTTTTGTTATACTAAAATAAATGCATTCATCTGAAAATACTATAATCAATATGACATTTTTAATTGTGAACTTTTTTTTTTATTTAGAAATACTTTAATAAAGAATTACGAAATATCAATGATGAATCGAGCTTTTAATATAGTATATTGATCTGGGTGTATTTTATATTCTCAATAAAATTTAATAGCAAAAATTGCCTCATGAATATCGTTATAAGTTTATTAATTTAATATTTAATAAATATCTTATTATTTTAGAAATCTAATAATAGATTAATCCAATGTGTGTTATTACTAAGAAGAACATCCTTTCTATAATAGAACCAAGCTTTTTTTTCTCATTTTTAAGTTACAAGCGATAGAAGAATAATGACACCATTTAAATATTTGCTTGTGAAAATTGAGTTAATCTGCAAACTGGGTTACTGGTGAGGAAAGAAGTAGTCCTAGCACAGTCTGTTCAACAACAGATAAAACAATTAAGTCCAAAATTCATGAAAATTGAGTTAATCTGTAACTGGGTTACTGGTGGGGGGAAAGAAGTAGTCCTATTACATCTGTTCAACAACAGATAAAACAATTAAGTCCAAAATTCATGAACTAAATGCTTTAAGAATTCTTGATAAATTCACGTTTAAAACAAATAAGATATTTTCGTTAAAAAGTAGTAGCGCTTTCGGAAAGTATTAAAAGTAGAGGCAAATCATGTCATCTTCAATGGATTCCCGCACATGTCAACATTGACGGCAACGAATACGCTGGCACTTTAGCCAAAGAAGCCAGGGACAATGCTCAACCCAGGACTACCATTACACTTGCAGATGCTAACGCAGGTGCAAAAAAGCCGACTAATTCCTCATTACTTTAAGAAGCCACTAATCACGGACTTCAACTGCCCTAGGGAAGCAGACATCAGTTATTAGCAGTCTCAGAACTAACCATTACAGAGGGATGAAGATTCTCCCAGACAAGACCAGGGAATGCATCCCCTGCAGAAATTGCCGCAACTCTTTCCTAACACCTAAGCACATTCTGCAGTGCCCAGCACTCACTCCCCTTGTTTTGCAATTGGTACCAATCGAGGTACCAATCGAGGCCAACTTAAGAGAAGTCCTGTATAGTGAAGCGGCGCCGTTGCTTGCGACCGCTATCGAGAAGACTTTTGACTTGATGTAACATTGATAATTATATTTTAAATCCATGGACACGATAACAACAACAACAACAAAATATATTTATGATAAAATGTTTAATAGAATTTATAATTTTTTTTTAAAAATATATTATAAAAAATAACATGAAAATTTCATAAGTTATCATTAAATTTTATTAAAGTGTATTATTTATATGTAACAAAATGTATTATTCATTTATTTTTACTATTAATACATAAGTTTAAAAAATTAGCAATTTTTGTATAATTTTAAATAGTAACAACATAAATGAAAATAATATTCTAGTGAAGATTGAAGTACAATTCGTCATTTATAACTATGTGTTACGAATATTAATTTAAGTTTCAAAACTTAAAAAATGTTTTACTCTATTTAATATTATATGTATATGTAAAAATATAGTTTAATGTTTTTAAATTTTAATTGTGTTTTCTATTTTGATCATTTGTTTGATAAAATCAACTAATATAGTAATAATAATAACTTTTAAATAATTCAATAATTTAAAAAAATTATTATAATAATCGAATATGTATTCAGTTATATTTTCCCCTCTTTTCAAAATCGATACTATGCCAATCTGTCTGCTGCTGCAAGTTTTTTTTTTAAATGGGAGAGAGAAATTATTTAAGTATATAATTATCACTTACTATAAAGTTAAAGGCATAAATTTTATATATTTTAAGGTTATTATTGAGGTAAATAGATAAGTATAAATTCATTATATCAGTAAAAAGAATGCGATTTGAAATGAATATATAGATTAGGGAATTATTTAAATATTAAATTGAATACAAAGAAAAAAACATTTAATTAATTAGAAAAAAATATTTTAATATTATACAAATGCATTTAAACAATGATATAATTTTTCCCTTTTATTTTTATTCTTTCATTTTATTTATTTGTTTAATTTTGCACAAAATAAAAACACATGTCAATAAAATGGGCTTATTTCACCAATTAACATACGTTAGTTATTTTTCAGTTGTATTTTAATACTAATTTTATCTTAATTATAGGTTCTTATATTTATTACATCTAACTTGCATATTAATTAACTAATTTGGCAAGTTTAATTTTTGGCTTACACAGGTGTATTGTCTATAATATATTCGTTAATATTTTTATTAAAATAACAAAAATCAATATTTATTTTAATAAAATTATTTAAAATAAGTTTTTTAAAAGTTATTTATATTATATTTACTTTTTGATAAACACTTAGTATTTTTGAAGTCCCAATTCCAAAAGAATTTTATTTTTAATTATTTGCCCTAATTAGTTTTAAATATTCGTTTGGAGTTATCTGCAGTTATTTTTAGCTATTAAATTAAACTTTCACATTATTTTATGCTTCCATTTTTTAATTTATAACTTATGAAGCATTTTTTTTTTTTATCTAATAAAAGTTTACGCAATTTAAATTAAAAATACTAGAAAAGTTAAATCAGCAAAGATGACATTTTAAGAAAACGTTTGCTGTCTATAAACATTATTTCTTTAAATTTCTATCCAAATTACATTCAACACATGCATTGAAAAAATTCTAAATATCATTAATTACAATAATAATTAATCGTTAGCAAATACCTTCTACGCTAAATGCTCAATAATTAGAGTAGAAGTTTTTGAATCGAAGTATAACAAAAATAAAAGTTAATTAAACATGTAATAGCATAGTTAAACAAGTAAACCACATAGAATTGATAATATTTCCATATGTAAAGCAAAGTGCTTAACAAGGCAGTCAAAAATCAGAAAAAAAAAATTTACTCTTTGGAAAATAAGTCACCCATTTAAAGTTAATTAAAAATAAATTATTTGGAAGAAAAAAACGAGCATCACAGCCAAAGTAAGTACTCAAGTGGAAAATAATTTTTTTTTTCAATTATAAAAAGAAAATCATATAAACAGCCTACATTTTTAGTTAACATCTGAGATCTATTAACAGTATTTTACAATTTTTTTTTTCATACATTCATAAAAAAAAATAAAACTTCGACTTTTATTTATTATTTATATGAAAGTCTTTGACTTATTTTGCATTTAAAATATTTTTAATCATTTATGCAATAGATTTTTCGAGGTATTCATTCTCTTATTAGCCAGTACTTATAAATAAAATTAAAAGGGCTAAATCAAAAAGATAATAAGATAATTTTTTTTTTTTTTAAATTATAAAAGGAAAAATAATATAAACTGCCTATATTTTTAGTCAATACCTGATATCTATTAACATTATTTTATAATTTTTAAACATTCATAAAAAAAAAATAAAATTTCGACTTTTATTTTATTATTTATATGAAAGTTTTTGACTTTTGTTTTAATTTAAAATATTTTTAATCATTTATGCAATAAATTTTTCGAGGTATTTAATTTCACAGCCGGTATTTATAAATAAAATTAAAGGACTAAATCAATAAGATAAAATAATTTTGCTTAAATTATAAAAGGAAAATAATATAAACAGCCTACATTTTTAGTTACTATCTGAAATCTGTCAACATTATTTTATATTTTTGGAAACATTCATAAAAGAAATAAAATTTCGACTATTATTTATTATTTATATGAAAGTTTTTGACTTTTTGCATTTAAAATATTTTTAATCATTTAGGCAATAGACCTTTTCAAAGTATTTATCTTCACAGTCATTACTTACTAGTATAAATAAAATTAAAAGTACTAAATCAAAAGATAATAAGATAATTTTTTTTTAATTATAAAAGGAAAATAATATAAACAGTCTATATTTATAGTCAATACCTGATATCTATTAACATTATTTTATAATTTTTGAAACATTCATAAAAAAAAAAAAAAATAAAACTTCGACTTTTATTTTTATTTAAATGAAAGTCTTTGACTTTTTGCATTAAAAATATTTTAAATCCTTTTATGCAATATATTTTTTCGTATTTTTTTCACATCCAGTACTAGTATAAATAAAATTAAAGGGACTAAGTCAAAAAGATAATAAAATAATTTTGATTAAATTATAAAAAAAAATAATATAAACAGCCTATATTCTTAGTTAATACCTGAAATCTATTAACATTATTTTTTTTTTCATACATTCATAAGAAGAAATAAAATTTTGACTTTTATTTATTATTCATATGAAAGTTTTTGACTTTTTGCATTTAAAATATTTTTAATCATTTATGCAATAGATTTTTTAGAGATATTTATTTTCACAACCAAGTAAAATTACAAGGACTAAATCAAAAAATTTGAGTTTATATACTGTAGAGTGGTACATTTAAAATAAATCGAAATGGAAATTAACTTTTTATAATACTTTGGAAATTTTAAATAATAGTTATCATATGGCATCTGACATTCATAAACAATTTGCATTTATTATTACAAATATTCATTTTCTACAAATGCATTTATCAATTGTTAACAGTTTTAATAGTATAATTAATTTTTTAGGACATAGAAAAGTATTATATATATTATTATAATAAATTCTAAATTTTGTATCTTTTTTTATCAATAAAAATAATTATTGAATAATATAAAAATTATTTCTTATTAAATATATTTTTTTGTTACAGATTTATTGAACACCAATCAAATTTTCGATTACTATCCGAAGAACAACTCAGATTTTATCCGAACTTAGAAAAATTGTAAGTATTATAGATCTTTAACTTTTCCTTAGTTTATTTTTCAAGTTTAATTGAATTTGAATTTGTGAAGAAATAAGATGAATTTTATAAATAATCGTCTCGCGTTGGATTTAATGGATGGTTGGATTTGTTGGATTTCATAATTCTAAGCACTTCGCAATTTCGGTGGAATTTATCAATGCTTTAAAATAAATTTCCTTTCGAAATGCTTTCTGTGAAATTTCAAAATAAATTTTAACTTAAGAAATACTTAATTAAAATGCTGAACTAGTTTTAAATGAATTAAGGAATGAGAAGATGTTTAGAGTGGAAAAATTTGCAATTGACTACTTTATCAGTATTGACTGACTTGACAATATTGCACATATTTGAAATAAATGTAAATGAAATTTCCTCGTGAAACTTCGACGGAAACTAGTTTTGACTATATATTTACTCTAGTTTTGTCTAGACAGTTTTGTTAATATTAAAATTGTTTTATTTAGATTTTTGCGATTAGAAAATCTCCTTTTTTAAAGTAACAGTTATTATTATTTTTTTATGAAATATTTTTATTTATTTAATCAATATAGATAATATTTTTTATAATATATAAGTAGGCATGGTAGAATTATTTTACTTGATAGTGTAGCGTTTTGGGTTGGAGCAACTCTAGATTTTAACAGGGTGTAGTTGGTTTGATACTTGAGATGCAGGTTTAAGAACACACAGCTTTTTCATATACACACAAATATCACACAGAAACCATTAGAGAAAGACAATATTTAATAGTTAAAGATATATAATTTTATAGATTCGGGGAAGGGTTCCACTTCAAAGGCTGAAAACCCGATACTCAGGTACGCGCTGGACGCGCCATATATACTTCCTCTCCGGGTGAGAGTCTGTACGCCAGCGTTAGGAATGCGTTACATATACTTCCTCTCAGGACAAGAGATTACAAACTAAACGTCTCTCAACAGAAGTGCGTGATTGTGCTGTACTAAACGTTTTTCAGCGGCAGTACTTCATCTCTGGTGGTCTCGAGGCCTGCTGACAATTTCTCCTAAACGCCACAAAGGGCGTTCTTGCAGTGCGCAGGAGGATGGGGTTACAATCTATCGATTTAAAAAACAAAAAATGGTGTACAAATGATGAACATGGAATGATGAATATGACAAATGATGTACATGGCATGTGCATGGGTTCGCATGACAAATTATATAAATTATTGCTAAAGCAGAATTTAAAGCAAACATTAATAACATTTAAAGGATATTTATAAATACATTTAAACTAAATCCTAACTCAAGGGACAAATGCACTACAAATATAATCTTACTTAACTACAGTTCTCATTGGCCGCGCAATAATTACTTCTGAAAACGATAATATTCAGAAAAACTCTGTATTAACTCAGTCTAGTGGGAGTTTTGCAGCAGAATACGCGCAAACATAAATTTCTAGAAGACATCTTTATCCTTTGACCCAAAAAACTCAAAATGCTGTATTAATGAAAAATCTTTCAAGAAAAAAAAAAAAAATTTCATTAATTAAATTTAAAAATTTTTGCGAAATTACCATAGCCATCATAAGGACAAGAGAAAGGATAATATTAAGCAGTTAGTAATATAAATATATAGTAAATCATTAATTCATAAATATTTATATTGTTCTAGATGAAACTTCTATATTGTGCCAATAAATTATTTACTCTATTTGCCAGAAACGCTGTTAGTTTCTAATTCTTAATTTTTAAATCTAGAAAATCCCTGTTATTGCAATAAATAAATAAATATGTTATTATAATAGAATAATTTTTTTTGTAAACATTTAGTTGTATCAATGAATGATAACTTTTTGTTTTTCAGAAACATATTAAATTACATTTTTAAATAACTTATAATTTTAAATGAATCGATAAATACAAACCTGGTAATCAGTTCTTTGAATAAATTCGAACATCGTTGGGATTCATCTGAATATGGCTAAATACCATACATTTGGATGTTGTACTGGAGAAAATCCGGAAAACTTGTTATACAGCAGGATAATATATAAGCAGCAGGCAATTTACACCTCTAACTAACATTTAGTTGTATCAAAGAATGATAACTTTTTGATTTTCAGAAAAATATAAAAAATACATTTTTAAATAACTTATAATTTTAAATGAAGGCGATAAACACAAACCTGATAATCAGTTCTTTGAATAAATTCGAACATCGGTGGGATTCATCTGTATACAGATGAATAATTACCACACACTTGAATGTTGTACTGAGAAAATCCGGAAAACTTCCCTATACAGCAGGTTAATATATAAGCAGCAGGCAATTTACACCTCTAGCTAATTTGAACATCAGCCTTCTTGCATGCTAGTTGCAATCGTTGCTATTGGTGAAAGAGTTGGGTTAACTCAAATATTTATTTATTGAAAATACTTATAAATAAAACTAATTTAAGAGATCTGATCGTTTTTTACCTCTTTTGTATCTGTCTGCCATTATAAAGCACAATAAAAAATTTCTTTTATGTTTTTTTATTTTTCAGTGTAGTTTTTAAAAATGCAACTGGAACAAAAGTCATTAATATTTAACTTTTGAAAAGCTAGTTTAACTTTTTAGCGAAAACTTTGTGACTAATCGAGGAAGAAAAGTTGTCGTCGTTTCAAATGAGGTTACATCCATTTGCGATGATTTAATTTTTGGTTTAACAAGCGGTTTTCTTTAAATTTTTTTGCAGATGGATAAATTCAACTACTTCAGTTGTAGATTAGCGCAAAATGTCAAAAAATATTATTAAATAAATTTATCAGCTGATTTACTTTTTGAAATAAAAAAATAATATCATTAAAGACTAATATTGATTCTCTATGCAGCTTTAAATGTATTGAATTCTTCAGAAAATGTATTATAAATTAGAATGGAAATTAAAGATTATTTATTCTACAATTCGATAAAGTTTAAATAACGCATAGCGAAGCAGGCAATTACTTATTTTATGTATATCTAAGGAATGCATACGATAAGAATATTTAAATAATGCATATTAGAATGTAAGGAATTTATAAGGAATGTATAGGAGAATGTAAGGAATTTATAAGGAGAATGTAAGGAATGTACATGAGAATGTAAGAATTCATAAGGAATGTATAGGAGAATGTAAGGAATGTACATGAGAATGTAAGGAATTCATAAGGAATATATAGGAGAATGTAAGGAATGTACATGAGAATGTAAGAAATTCATAAGAGAATGTAAGGGAATGTGAGAAGAATTCATAAAGAATGTATAGGAGAATGTAAAGAATGTATAGGAGAATGTAAAAAAAGGAATGTCATATGAGAATGTATAGGAGAATCATAAGGAATGTACATGAGAATGTAAGAGAAATTCATAAGGAATGTACATGAGAATGTAAGAATCATAAGGAATGTACATGAGAATGTAAGAAATTCATAAGGAATGTATAGGAGAATGTAAAGAATTCATAAGGAATATATAGGAGAATGTAAGGAATTCATAAGGAATGTATAGGAGAATGAGAATGTAAGAGAATTAAGGAATTCATAAGGAATGTATAGGAGAATGTAAGGAATTCATAAGGAATGTACATGAGAAGAATGTAAGGGAATGTATATGAGAATGTAAGAATTCATAAGGAATGTATATGAGAATGGAATTCATAAGGAATGTATATGAGAATGTAAGGAATTTATAAAGATAAAAAATTTATAAGTAATGTATATGAGAATGTATTATGTATACCAAAGAATTTATGAATGGTCACTGACCATGTATATCTAACTTTAAACATCGATTATTTTTAGAGGACATATAAAAAATTTTTAATATGTATTTTTTAATTTTATTAAATGAAAATCAGTTCTTTGAAAAATAGTTTCCTATATAGGTTATCATTCTGGCCACTATATTTTTTGTGCTCTTTAAATAAGGTTAGAATTAGAAATTTTGTGTAAATTCACTAATATTTATTAAATGAATTATTTACAGAGAAGTCGAAGAATCACATAATTATCAAATTAATATTTTTTATGAAATTTTTTTTTGTAATGAATTTCATGTGTTTTTAAAAAAGGAGGTAAATTTTAAGGAAATATTTTGTCTCTATAATATTTATTCTTTTTCCAATTTATTTTATATATAGCATTATTTAAAACTTCAATATAATTACTTATTCAAAACTACAATAAAATTATATAATACATAACAAAAGGCTTTTGTCAGTTTCAATAAATAAGGTAATTCATATTACTTCTTTTTACTTAAAAAATAAATTATTTTATGTAAATCTAGATATTTTTATCTAAGTCAATTATTGTCATTTGTATTTCTTAATTTCGTATACATATATTAAAATAAAGACTATGTAAGCCTGAATAAATAAAGCCGTGTTATCTCACATTTTTTTCTCTGCATCTAATTACATGTGAAGAATGCCTTACAAATTTTCCTTTTCTAAAATAATTAGAAAATCTTTCGATTTAAACAAAAATGGCAAGTAAATATATTTTTTTTAAAATTTGAAGTGAGACGCAGACAATATATCTCATTAAGAAAAGAAAATTAGTTTTTGAATCTTCGAAGATTATAAAAGGAAAAGAAGCATTTATGATTATATAAAGCTCTTTTCACCAAAGTTAAAAGGTATTTAAACTATTTGAATGGAGAAATTTAACAAGTTTTTATCATTATTAATTTTAAGTTAGTATTATTTTAAAAAATGGTAGATGTTATCAGTATTTTGAGATAAATGATTTTTATTTTTATTAATTGCTTTTATTACGAAATTCTTAACTGTTGATATCATTTTGAGAATGATAAAAAAAATTTCAAGTCTTTAAAAATGATGTTTAAAATGTTTTAAGATGTTTTTAAAATTTAAATTAAAAGTATTTCCTGGATATTTATTCATTGGAGTAACCACAATTGTATTTGAAAAATATCAATCAAATGGAAAATGTTTTTTTTTTTATCTACATCCTCTGACTTGTTCATTAAAAAATATTTGAAATATTTTCATTGCAAAACAGCCAATAATTTGGGAAATATGCATTTCAAAGATATAGTGTTCTATAGCAACGATAACTAATATTAATGTTCCTAAAAATTTTTCATATGTGCCTGTCCAGAATATATTGTAGAAAACATGGAAAATTTCCCAATATGGCTACAAGTGGAGGCCAGATGTTTACACATATTACCCAAAATGTTTCTACATGTTTATAAAATGTGTTTCAAACTTTTGTTTTTTAAAGTGATAGCTGCAAAATGTCTATTTTAGTGAACAACGGCATTTCTCATGTTCCATTTATGTATGCCACCAATAACCTTCTGAGGAAGGGAGGGGGATATCATTCAGGAAGTCTCTTAGAAGTAACGGACTCGCAAGTACCATATAGGACAGGGATGGGCAAACGTTTTCGGTCGCGGGCCAAAAATCGAAAAAAAAAAAAAGTTTGGCGGGCCAAGATAAATTCTTCTAAAATTTTAAAAACAATATACAAGTATTAAAATTTAAATATGTTAATGAGATGAATGAAATTGCGATTTCATTTTTAAAAGTTCCTTATATAGAGGTTCGAAGGAGATGTACTGATTCTAAGGAACGAGGCTAAATCCTCATCTGTCAGTCTGCTTCTGAAATAATTCCATCTAAGGTTCACAGTTGAAAACATTTGTTCACATATATAAGATGGAACAAACATAGCACTGTTTTTCTGGGCACGATATATTAAATTTGGGAAACTTACTTTTGATAATGATTTGTAAAATTCTAACTTTCGCATATTTAGAAACAACTGCTTGATATGATTGCAACTCAATTAATTCAACCTGCAAATCTGACCTCTCTGCTTCACAATTTACGTTGAAAGGCATGGTAAAAATATCCAATTCTGTTTAAATGGCACTCAAATTCATCATTAAAAGCGGCACTCTAAATAAACTTTACGTTTTTTAGTAGCCATTTTGGGGTTAAAATTTTTACGAATAAACCAAACAAGCATTAGCTACGCTATACTTTTAATAATTTCACCATTATTCACAATGATGCCATATGTCCACAATCTTTCCATGTGCAATCAATAATATTAGAATTCGAGCCAAAAGAAAAAGCCGCTGGCTGGAGCTTAAAATGCGCAGTCTGCCACATTTCAGGTCTAATTCACCTATATTGGATTACCATATGTGTGCTCCCCGAGTAAGAAATAACGCTTGTTAGCGCGAATCTACAGCTATAACTAACAAAGAACTTCCGCTTTTAATACTTTACCGATTGAAAGCTGTCTGCGCTTGCTATTTCCGTTGACTTATGTTTTGTAGAACAAAAATAGAGAAAGTAAAAGATCATCATTCCTTTGATTAAATGTTTTTTTCCTTCCTTTTTTTCAAAGTAGAAAAGGAGATGGATGTATAATATATAAATATATATTTCTTTTAATTTGCCTCGGAGAGGCAAATTAAAATTCTATCTGCGGGCCGGATAGAATTTTTTCCGGCGGGCCGTAGTTTGCCCAACCCTGATATAGGTGAAAAATTGAACTCTTAAAAGGCACTTTGACTTTCGATGCGAGGTGCTCTGCACGTTTGTTCTACCACCATCAATTTTTCTCGTTTCTGAAAGTAGTAAGTGTAATTGACACTACTATGATTTTGCACGTGAGTCTTCCTCAACACTAGCTGCGTATATTACGTTACTGCTACGAATTACGAGACAAACTATTAGTAGAACTAGATTTTTTTTCATTATCTCACATCAATTAAGCACATTTGGCTAGGTCACTAATAAAGCAAAGTAATAGCTTGAATGTAATGTAAAACTGAAACTAGTAATAATTTTCATTCATTTCTAATTAACTATATTCGCACAATGCATGATTTTTTTTCATTGTGCATATTCGTAAGCAGAACACAAACTGAAATTAAAAAAATTTCTAAGTCTCGATTTGAGAACTTGCATAGACTTCAACTGTTTAACTGACATTATGAAGTGATGACATAATCTTAATCTAAATAACATTAACCTTCTTTTGACTAATTTCAATTAGCAGAATAGTTTAAAAATCGAAACTTGCTATCTACAAATAACATTTAAAATAAAAGTACTTTACAATAACTTTCATCATATATTCGTGAACAGAAGGATTAAGTCAGTATTTTTGCCCTTAGAAAAAATATGAATGATAAATGGTTACTGGTAAAAAAAATCTTTTAAGTAGTCTTTCGATTTCATCTAGTTTAAGAACTAGACGTTGCCAGTAATTAACATGGAAAAATTCAAGTTTATCATTCTACTTTTGTTAAGAGACGCAGTAGATCTACCTCCCCGTGGGGCACCTGGTAACACTTTTCAGTGGCTAAAAGATCTACAACTTGGCATTATGTTAGATGAATGAACTCTGTTTCAGCATGTTTTGCTGTATTTTCTGTTCTTTTTTATTTCTCGACTGTTTTTTTTCGTTTGTAACTGTTCATAATCTGCCATTGGAAATAAAATTAAAAAAAAAAACTTTTGTTAATAATTTATAAAGGTCAAATGATGACCATTTCAACATTATAAAACCTAAAATCTTGTTTGAAATATATACAAAAGAAAAATAGGCTTTGAATTCTAAAACAATATGTTTTTCCATAGAATATTCCATTTTTTTTTTTTTTGGAAGAACGACAAACAAAGCTTGTATTTTTAAAGAAGAGTCTAATGCATTTTTTTAAAACAGATATGCTAACTTTTGTTTAAAAAAGTCAGAGTCAAAATCGTTTCAAAGCTGACTCTAAATATATTTTCATTGCATTATATTGAATTTAAAAATGCTTTAGATTAGAAAATTTGAGTCTAATGTACTTTAAAACAGAATATACTAAAAAGTCAAAAAAAAAGATTTAAAATAAATATTTTTAGTTATAAGGGTGTATTTTATTGAAAAATTTCTTAAGTATTTAATGTTTTTTTTCTAAGTTTTACTTATAATTTAAAAGAAAAATATTATTATTCATAGATTTATTCATTTTCCAAAATTCTATGTAAAATTATGATATTTTTAATGTTCTTAGAAACTGGAGTTTAGATTTTTACGTATCTAAAGTTGAACCAATTTAATCACTATTTTCCAATTTTCTAAATATATTTTATATTCTAACTATCTTTTAATTTTTTGAAGTCTGTGTTTGAATAGAAATAATATACAACATGAGAACAATATAGTTAAAGAAAGTATTTTAAGATTTTGACTTTTTCTTCAAGGATAGACGGTATGTAACAACAAATATATTTCAAAATATTCTTAATAACTTTCGTTTTAGGAAATATTAAAAATACATTTGTGTCTTTAATGTATATTTTTACGTTATATTTATAAAAATTTGCAGGTACTCAAAAATAAATCAAGTAGTTTTGAGAAAAGCATTTTCATCGTTTCTATTATAAATCTCCAAAACTATAAAAATGTTATTAAAAGATTGAAAGGAAAGATTAAAATCTCTCAGTTAAAAATATTTTTACACAGAAGTCATTTATTTCTCTTAAATATTCAAGAAAAAAAAGACTTTAAAATAATGAAATGCTGTAATTATAATTTTATGAGAAATGGTCACTTTTAAATTTTAAAGCCTTATTAATTAGAAGAATTTATTAATCCATTTTGATTAAACAATTTACATAATTTTTAAATTTCTGTTAAACAAGAGATCATTATTGTTTAAACAAAAGCTGACTTCTTTTACTGCAATAGAAATTTGTAAAGAGATCTTATTTCCACGATCAATTTTTAAACTTTGTAATCTCCTTTTAATTAAAAAGTGGTGGTTAATTGTGAAGGTTCAATATTTATTTTCTTTGAAAACATTTTCAATTTATATGTGTAAGTCTGCATTATTCTGTGATTTTTTTAAAGAAGTTTTTATATTTATTTTAATTATTAATAAAATAATACTGTAAAATATTTTAATAAACTTTTTTTTTATTTTCAGAACCGTTCAAAATAGTGGACTTAGTGTCATTACTGCAAATGCTTTTGCATTTACTAGAAGATTAAGAGAAATGTAAGTAAAATTTTGGTTCCTATGTATACTGATCTTTAAAATTAAGAGAATTTGAAGGTAAGTCCTATGCTTCAAAATAAAGACTCAAAGCGATGCGTAAAGGCTCGTTCCCACCGAGGCGTGAGGTTTTAAGCGTGAATAGTTGACCAATCACTAGCTTCAACTCATTCGCCTGAAACCGATTTGAAATGCACCTCTTCGAGTTGATCAACTTTCAACTCGAAAAAATTTCTTGCCTGCCGCGTGAATCTTCAGTGCTTCTCGCCTCGGTGGGAATGAGCCTTAAGAGTTTACACAAGTGTGGAATGGTACAATTAGAGGAACAGTCTTTAAAAATACATTTTGATATGCTGGCTTTTCGTTCGCTTCATTAGTTAATTCTCATAGCATTTTTTAAGGATTTGATAAATTCCAAAACAAACAACTAAAATAAGTAACTACAAATTTAAAATAATGGAATAATGTCAAGAATAGGATAGATATGGGGAAAAAAGGCACTCTAAAGTGCATATTGTTAAATAAGAATTGACATCCAGTATCATATTTATGAAAAGAATTTAAACGAGTACTGAATCCATAGAAAAAAAGGTTGTGCGAGGATATCCAAGTGCCACAAAGACAAGTAAAAATCGATATTTGTCACAGTGATGTGTTATAGAACTTAGTAGCTTCTCTGAGTTCTAATCTTCATGATGCTGCTTCATTAACCCTATTTTAAAGGGTTGTTTTTTCAAGATGGATACACTGGCGATATTTCTTTGATTTCGATTCAGTGATTTGATCTTTCTATTCATTCTTTCTCCGTTCAAATTAATTACTAATTCTAGACGCGTATTCATCTGGAGGGAATCAGGGATCATTTAATCATAGATAAAGGACCATTATGGGAGTGGATATTTAATAGCCTGATGTTAAATATATAAGAATGAAATCTTAGAACCCCATATTCGTTTCATTGATGCATTTGTTGTAGATTTTTCTTTAATATATGGCAACTGGCGTCCACATAGAATTGACCTGACAAAACATTTTTGGTAATTACGATATTCATTGGAAGGATTGGTAAGCCATTTCTCAAGACATAAACTCTATAGAATATTCCTGGTCCCATTTCGGAAGGTCTTGGAAGGGAAAATGCATCATTCCCCTGTGAGAATCACTAGATTCTGAAAACAGTATTGCTGACGTAATAGCATCAAATACCGTAGGGTTTCATTAACTATCTGATTTTCAGTATGAATTAACGTGTGAAATTGGTATAGCTATAAAAAGAGACCACTTCCCTATTTATCCATATCTGTATTCGACATTGTAGTTTTGTTTTAAAAAGTTCCACAACTGCATATGTATCCTAGATGTTGCTGAATTATTTATTTTTTTTGTACTGTAGCAACCGATGTTCATACTTAATTTAATTTAAGAATTATTTATTAATTCTAAAGATAATCATCCAAATATAAAAATTCACTTCATTTTGAATACAGTATATTCGACACAGTATCATGTATTTACAATCATATTTGTTTATTGTATTTGTATCTTTTATTTTTTATTTTTTTTTTTTTTGGGGGGGGTATGGCACTTAGATTCTTTAGTGATAAAAGAAATAAAATTTCTTAAAAATTGCACACTTGATAGAGCAGAATCTTTTATTTATAAACTATAATCTTTTATTTATAAACAATTTGGAATTTCTTCCATAATTACTAAAATATATACAAATGACATTTTTACAGAATGTTATTTAGGTTCAAATGTATAATTATTTATTGAAATAGTGTAATATTTTGCAAACATGTTTGGTGATATAATTATATACTGTTATGTATACTTTCTATATTGTTAAGTTTATTTGTATTTATACGAAAAGATTTGGCGATTAGATAATTTAAGAAAATTAAACAATTCGTTTAGTAGTTATAAATATCTATTAGTATAGCGTGAAGATGTAATATAATTAAAAACGGCTTATTTAGTTATAAAATATAACTCTATAATAATTTTTGATATAAACTGGAATATGAATATATATAAAAGTCCTTCTGTTTCATAAAATTTATTTATCAACAAAATGTTTAAAAAAAATTTAATTATACAACTAAGTTTTTTATATGATTTTTTTTTTTTATTTATTTTTTTTTTTTATAAAAGTAGTAGTTTTTCGTAATTTTTATGCCATTTTGACTAAAAAAAAATTTAAACAATAAATAAATTATAATATTAAATAATAAAAGAATTTACAAAAGGTAAAAACCAGTTAATGTTAGATAAATTAAGTGATAATTATTTCTACAAGATTTTCTTAAGTATCTTCAACGACAAATTTTATAGGCTATATGCTTTAATTAGCAACTTTTTGCGAAATTTCTTGCTCCTTAACGTATATAATAGTTTAAAAATAATAATTTTCATTAATTTAATTTTTCAAATTTAGAAATATGGATTAATATACAGTAGAAACATACATTTTGATAATTTGAAATGGTATTAAAACTTGTTTCGTCCATTATCCTGCCAAGGATGCAATTCGGTCCAGAAGTCATAGATTGTTAAGCCCTGATAAAAAGATAATGAATTAGAAATAACGTTTAATTTTAGGAATTGGGGATTATTCCTTAGATTTTCTTTATATGCCCTTTTCTGATGCATTGACTTAAATGGTCCATTCAAAAATAAAAATATCGAAATTTAACTCTGTAAGAAGTACAATCTGTGATGTTTGTCTAAAAATACCGAATTTCTTAAAAAATTAACAATTAGTGCGTTACTCAAGTTTTATTTCATTAAACTATTCAACAAACTGTAAGAAATTTCTTTCAATATAATGAAACTGAAATCATAAAAGAAAGAAGATAATCTATTAATAGAATTTTTGAAATATTTGAGGATACTAAAATGTATTCTCCTTATTATTTGTACAGTTACGAAGATTAAAATGTGAAAATTCAATGTTTATTTCATCACTTTATTAATAATGGCATTATTAATTTACTTACAAAATGTACATAGTTGTTTAATTTGTAGATATTAATGCACCTAAAATTAGCTGTAAAACAGCAGAAGTGAGAAATATTTGAAGATGGTTATTTGTGAAACAAAATGTGAATAGAACTATGTGAGTATACACAAAAACTCGCTGATCGATGAACATAACTTTATCAATGAAGTAGTTTCATAATTCTTTGGTGATGATATTGGGAAAGAACCATAAATAATTGATTGTCAATAAAGACAGTCTCTTTTGTTTGGCTGAAATAGCCTTCTAAAATGTTGTAGGGTATTTTTGTATAGGCCATTGTCCACCAAACAGAACCACTTATCCACAAACCACTTGAATTAATTTCTTTAAAAATATGAGTATTATCAAATAGTACAGATTTTCTATGATAAGAAATGTTTAACATGATGCGGTAGGTAAACTTAAATATTTGAGCAAAGTATTGTTTTCATTAATATCTCTTCGATATTTTCTTTTTGCTGCATGTTTTTAACAAAATGACAGTTATAATAAATCTCGACTTCATGAATAATATTATTTTATAAGAATGTTTTTAAAAAGAGAATATGGTTGAGTCTAATAATTATTGTTTTGAATTGAAACAAACCGTTATGATTTGATTTGATTTTCTATGATTGTGATTTCTTCTTTTGGACTTTAAAAAGTGGTTTCGATGTTTTGTTTGTTTCTAGATTTTTATTTAATCAAAATCGTTAAACAGCTTAAGCAAACTATAAATAGAACGAAACTTTCAACAATTTACTTTTAAATTACATAGGTTCAAAGCTTCAACTTTTTGTTTAATGAATTATGAGTTGAGTTTTTACTTAGAAAGCAAAAATTTAATAATTAATTACTTTAAGTTAATAGTATGTTAATGATTATCTGGGAATCGCCGCACATTAAAAAATCAAGTAAGTGTAATTTTAAGACTTTTAAAAATATATTAATCCACAATTCTTTTTCCTTTTTACAATATTCCAATGCTGTTTGCCTTATCACATATATATATCTTTAATGTCCACTTATTTAAACAAACAAAGTATTGCCAATAAAAAAGTATTACATTTACACATTTAAAAATATGTACATTTACTTTATGTGCATCATAGGGGCTAAAATAACTTGAATACTCATATAAAATAATAGTAATTTCAATTCATATAACTTATGGCATCTTAGATATTCCATTTCGAAATGCAAGCTACGTCTTGGAGCGCAAAGATTCAGACATTATTGATCCTCTTTAGCGATATTTCATTTGTAGATTAAACAAGACCGACCAGTAGTAACATGATAAATAAAATACAAATGTTATCGTCTGTTTCTACCGAAAAAAGGGAAGCGAAATTTATATTTTTATGGACAGATCAATTTATGATTACTGCATTTTTTGTTCTATACGAGTGTGTATAGCAAAAAAAGTTAAAAGTCATCAAGTTATTTTATTTCATTGATAATTCCCTCTTGCTGTAAGACATGTCCCTACATTAAGACAGTATACCAATTATAAATCTGCAGTTCTTTATAAGCAGTACTATTATTAATAAAAAATAATCAAAAAAATTTTGAAAATTATGCTATTATGTTATTATGATATTTTTCGACATAATTTTAATAAGACATTTCGGGTCAGCCGTTCATTCATAGAAGGCGTCACGTATTAAAATTGCCCGACTCGTGGCTCATTGCAACGTACATCGCTGGTGAGCATTAGAGATGAGGTTCAATTCTTTGGTGTTTTGTTGTAGACACTGCTTCTAAAAACAAAGAGACTCGATGGCGTTTGTGATGTTCAGTATCGTGCTTCGTTAAGTTGGACTACCTGGTGGGGTTTTCTCCAAGGAAGGCACGGCCCTCCTTCTTCAGCGACACGGAGCCAAGTCAAATTTCTACCTACGGTACTCCATCATAACAGAAGCTGTCTCTCTTACACTTATCCGTCACCTACACACTCCCTTCTATGAGAATATATTGGGTTCATGGACTTAATCTAGACGTTCCTGTCTATCAAGTGCGAGAAGAAACAACACATATGAAAATTGAAAATTTTGGCTTTTATATGTAGATATTATTTGAGTAAGGTACAAGAAAACCGTTCTTCAAAAATTAAAATAGGTTAAAAGATTAAATTCATAATTTGATTACGCAGGAGGATAATAATTTAATTATAACAATTTACAAATATTTTTACATTAATTCAGTGAATTTTATTCATTATTCAATGGTAAAGCTCCAGAGACCAAAAGCTTTGCGCATTACAATTATGATTTTGAAATGAAATTTTTTGATTGCTTCGGGTTTCGGATTCAAGTCTCAGTGATGCTATGGAGGTTTGTAGTGGTTCGAAATTCACTTTAATATATAAGTCCTTGTAGAACATGTAGAGCAACGCTTTAGGGTGACTGTAATATGGTTGTAGAGAGTTGGGCGTATGGTTGGCAACCCTAGCCCGTAAAAAATCAACATTCACTGAGCAATTCAGACTTCAACCTACGGTGTTCCATTACAGTAGAAGCTACTCCTCCGTTTCCCTCCTTCCATGAGGATACATGGGCTCTTGGACTTGGACTAGATGTTGCTGTCTACCAAGTGGGATAAGAAACAACAACATATTATACAATACGAAAATTCGAAGTAATTGTTACTTAAAAAATACTCTCGGAAAAGATTAGTTTACAAGGAATAACAATATTCTTCTATAAAATTAATAACTCATATTATAAAATTATAACATATGTGCCAATACAAGTGAGTTAAATTGATTTTAAGAAAAATATTTATCAATTTTTATAAGAGTATAAAAATTGATAAATATTTTCTTAAAATCAATTTAACTCACTTGTACTTTGTATGTTATACTTTTAAATAATGCAAACACTAAATTGATGGCAATCTCTCAATTAATTTATCAATACAATAAACTATTGTTGAATAGAATATTTTATTTTAGTAAATTTATATTTTTAAGTAGCAAGGTATTTAAAGTTATTTTTATTACATTTGCAATAACTTGCATTTTATTTTCTTGCATGCCCATAATTCATTCAAGAATTCGATATTCACTTGCAGTGTTAGAATACAAAACAAGATAAAAAAAAAAGAAATGTTTGCATATAAATGCAAATAAAATTGAAAGAAAAATATGCACTTGAAGCAAGACTTAGCTAAATAATAAAAAACACCTCCCATAATAAATGCTGTTTTTATTTATAACTCGGTAAACTGACACTTTTCTATGCTGTTATGCACGCATCCATTATCGAGCGCAATTTAAGTGATTAATGGTCACTTATCGGGTATATTATGATGAATTGTCGATAGTAAGCAAACCTAAATGCATATTACGATGACAAATGGGTCAAAAGAAGATATCGTGCATGCGTATCAAACAATGGGTTTTTTATGCAACATGCATTTTATTCATGCTAGTCTTTTCTACAAATTGGTACTTTTCTACATACATTATATCATTGAAAAGTATGCTTTTATAATATGAAATATTTAATGGTCATTTTTATTGTGGCGGATTTTTGTTTTTCATACTACTGTGTCCAAAAAATAAGATCAATTTTCAATTTAAAATTCGGGGCTTATGGAATTCCCATTTTTTTTTTACTTTTTAGGTTGCTGGCACTCTCCTTGACATCTGTGGGAAATTTTACGTCAAAATATTCATTAGTGTTTCAGTTACGCTTGGCTTTATGAGACGCTAAAACTGATTCCGGTAATTTTTGAAATGTCTGAATTAATTGAGCAAAAGAATTTGCATTTAAATTTGTTTGGAGAAACGTATAGAATTTTGCAGAAGGCATTCAGTAAGCATTCCTATATAGGAAATGAACGTTTACAAATGGTATAAACAGCTCAAAAGCAGAGAACGCGTTGAAGACGAAGAGCCCTCTGGTCGACCATTAACCTCAACTCACGAAGCTCACGTCCAAAAAAGTAAAGATTAGAGACCTTGCTGATGATGTTGGAATTTCAAAAGGATCGACCAATTCCATTTTGGGCTATATCCACAACCACAGTGTGACTTCTAACTATTCCCTAAACTCAAAAGACCACTCCAGGGACACCATTTTGAGTCGATTGAAAAGATTCAACGTGAATCGTCGCGCACTTCGAAGCCATCCCTGCCTATGAATTTTTAGCATGCACTGAGGATTGGAAAAAAGTTGGCATAAGTGCATTCTGTTCGGTGGGGATTACTTTGAAGGCGATAAAATAAATTTGTAAGAATAAATAAAGAGTGTTTGAAAAAGTTGGTCTTGCTTTTTTGGGCACAGCAGTATGCCTTTTATAATACCACGAGATATTTAATGGACATTTTTACTGGGGCTGATTTTGTTTTCATATAATGCATAAAATAATTATTAATTTTTACTTCATTATATATTATATTATATTATAGTTATTTAGTTCAATATTATTGATTGATATAAATAAATTAATAAATAATGATTTTGCCGTAACTGATCACACATTTTTTATCACGCTTGTCATAACTAACCATATTTTTACTATCACTCATATTTAATAAATATAAAAAAAAAATAATATTTAGAAAAAAATTATAATAGTTATGAATGAAAAACTGTTAAAATTCAAATATATTTTATCAAAAAAACTGCAAATAAAAATTATTTTGACATGGATTGGGGACATAATTTATGGAATTATTTATTTTATTAATCATATTATTGTTTGTATTTGTAGTGATCTTAGTCGTCGAACTTTATAGTATAAGTATAAGTAAAATGGGAAAAAGTTGTTTATTGCAAAAAATTGTTTTTATCTTAAATAAAAGTAAAAAACGATTTGAAATGTGATAAAAGACACAATTGTTTATTATAAACATAAATAGTATTAAAAACGAAAACAGATTTTAACAAAATATGAAACTATTTGAAAAAATGGAAAAAGAAGAATTATGCAGATAAATGATTTGGTGAATTTCTGATAAAGATTTAAAACATAACGAAACCATTCCAAATGTTAAATATTGTTTTTTCTTATCCCACTGGGGTTGGTCGATTAGAAACATTTTAGAACATTTTCCAAACCGTAAAATTTTTAAATTGATGGATGAAAGATCTCAATTGCATTTTTAAGATTTAAATTTTGACCGACTCCATACATTTAAAAAGATTGTCGAAACCGAATGAATATTAAAGAAACATAGTATGTATGCTATATGTTTAAGATTTAAATAAAGAAAAATTTATTGATGTATCCATACAAAATTTAACCAACGACTGATTATTATAAATGAAATCGCATTAGTATCAAAGTTAATGTTTAAGAGTACAGACTATTTAAGGTGCAAGAAAGCAACTCATGGAGAAATTTGAATAAGTTGGAATATGGAATATATTGTTCTTAAAGGGAAAATAGTCATGGAAAAAAAAATTTGAATACATACAGTAGGGAATAAAATCAAAAACTAATGCTTTATCAAAAAATAATGTTATACAAATGCTTGTTGGTCCAAGATGGGGGGCTGCAAACAGATATCCCTTAGACAAGGATATGACCTACTTGTTTGTAATAGTTTCTTGGCACCGTCTTTCAATACCTCAAAACTAGAAAATCAACAATTGTTAAAGTAAAAGGGATCATTGCTGAAAGAGCATTTGTTTCATTTGTTAAGTATTCTCCTCTGAGGATATAATCGTGCAGAAAAGCATCGACCCTAAGTACTCAGGCTTTTTCCATGGGATATAAAATGAGAATATGCTAACCAATCCATCCTAGTGATGACCTCAAAATTTAATAATTGCTCAACAGCACAATTTTCATGAGGCCTAGCATCATCATCCATAAAGATGAAGTCTGTACCAATAGCGTTTTGGAACAAACACCTCCTGGAAAGATCGCTTGCTGTTAATAATGAAAATTTGGAACATAATCCTTCCATTCCTCATAATAACTCCCTAGAAGAGCACACAATGACCATTGTATCTCCTTTTCTTTATGTTAGTGGAGGAAAAATCATGTACTTGATGTCTTCATATAAGCTGGCAAAGAGGACCACTTTTAATGCTGAAATGATTCTCATCTGTAAGGTGCACCACTCCACTGATGAGATGTCCAGTTTTTGTGTTCCTTACACAAAACTAAACGCCACCTATAGACAGTTTTAAATAATATGCATATTCGAGACAGAGGCAGAATGGGTTACCTTTTTTAATGGCGTCTATCCACAGTAAAGTGTGTAAAAATGTTCCATGTCCATTCGCAGCTTCTGTACAACGTTTCCTATTGACTAGGGTCTATCTCTTTTTAACTTGAAAGACAGTATATTCCATCCATCTTTCTTACAATTATACATGTGGTTTTGAAATCTTTTCAAGCTCATGAAACGACCTTTTATTGACTTTTCGGCTACACTTGTCACACTACGCCCATCTTCAAGTTTATCGATTATTTTACCACGCATAATGTCCTCCATATGTTTTTTTTTAGCCATTCTTCACTGACAAAATCACTTGAATACTTAGAAAATATCATATCATGCTTCCTCTTTCCTTTTATTATATTTTTTGCACTCTGCGTACTATTTCCCATGTTTTGTATACTTTTTGACGTCAACAAGGATATCTTGTTCCTAATATTTACATTCAGTAAATTGCTTGTTTATGATACAGAAAATAGATTCTTGAGATTAAAATAAGTATTGTTATTGTAAGAAATCGTTTTCTGTAGTATTTTTTTTTAATTTGAATACGGTATTATTTATTTTTTAGTGATTATATTTTTTTCATTAATTAAATTTAGAATATTTTTATTCAATAGATTCTCAATGTAGCACTTTTTTTTTTAATAATTTAGTAGAAATGTAGAAAACTGAATCTTTAGCTTATGAATATTGAATATTATAGTGAATCTTATTTAAAAACTGAATCTTTGCTTATAAAAATGTAATTATAACTTTCATGATTCTCAAATCCGTTGAGGAATAGATGAAGAGAATGAAAGCAACAAAGATAAATTTAAAAAATTGATATAGATACATCTAACACGAAAAACTTTTCTTTTTAAGTCAACTGAATTCAAATTCAACGAATAATTTTTATATTCTATTTAATTTAAAAATTAACAATAAGAAAACCATTTTTATCCGTGTCCTATATCCAATTTCGCCTCCCTAAAAGATTCAAAGCTATATGAACCAGTTTTGCATAAAGAGTTTTGAAACGAATATGTTTGATGAATGTCTTATAATTTTCATGACAAAGTATATTTCTTTGTTTCTTTCATCGTTAATTATTTTAAAATGTTTTTAAACAAATTTTGAAAAAAATTCGAAAATGAAAACTGTTTTTTGTATCGTGTCACATATTTATGCCATATTGCATCAAATTACTTTTATCGTATTTATTTTAATATTAATGATTTATAAAGTAATTATGTGACAAGGAAATCCTGGGTTGTCTCTTTAATGTTTTTCTATATGGTTTAAAATATATTATTCACAAAAGAAATGAAAAAAAAGATTATATAAGGTAAATAAAGTATTTTGAGATACATTGCATCCGACCATAACTGAAAAGGATTGTGACTAGCGAAGCGTTAAAAAGGGAAAGCATTTCCATTTTTTTCCTTATTATTAATAACCCTCTGAGAAAACGCCATCTTTATAATTATCACTGTTGTCTGAACATCTGCTGAATATAAAAAATAAGAACAACATACAAACTTTTTTTAAATATGTTTTTTTTCTTAGTTCAGATTAGCTTTTATGACGTGCGTAATTCGCAAGCTTCATAAAGAAATTTTTTCCATTTAACAACCTAAGGCTATGGAAAATTGCAGACTAGAAAAGAAGATGATGACCAAATGTTGACATAACGGTTCTAGCACGAACCAGGGGAAAAAAATTGTCCACAGATTAAATTTAAGTAATTCCTATAATTAAATTTTGGAACTTCAAAAACGAGAGCAGTTAAATAAAATTTTGTGGTAATATTAATTTATTTTTGTTGGTACAAAAAAATAGCTAAAATATTTCATTATCATGAAAACTATTTTGCTTATATAAACTCTAGGAATTTCCAGGACATTGTTTTTTAGTGAATTATCTGTTGTAATACATGGAAAATAATTTAATAAGTAATTTAAAAAGTAACTTATAAAAAAACTTTTGTGTTTTCTTTTTAAATAATTCAAATTGTTTAAAATACAAGGGTATTAAAAATTAAAAGAATTTTCACTTTTGGTCGGTGTTGAAATATGTTTATGAGAGTATTACTAAGTATTGCGTATTTTATTTCTTTATAATTAAATAATATATAAATTCTTTATTATTGTGCAATATTTTTAGTGGATATTTTTAATAAAAATATTTTAGATTTTTTTTTTAATTTGTGATCAACGAATGCATTAAAATAATTTTTTATTGCCATTACTTTTAACTTTTGATACAAAGCTAATATTAAGTGATCCAGATCATTTGTTCCAGTTCATTTGCACTTGGACCATTTTTACATTAATTCAGATGAAGCTTATATGCAGCCACTTAAACGCCGAACAGCTAAGATTCATATAAAATAAGGACAATCCCAGATATCAATTAGCAACAGCTACAAAAATAGATCATTGAAGGGAATTCCCAGGGTATTCCGAGGGAAATTACTGTACCATCTGATCCTGCCAATCCTTTTCTGTCAATCAATCTGCCAATCATTTCTTCCTTTACGGCAAATTACTATCTCGCGTTACAAGAAATGGGTAGGGAAAAAAGACTTACTAAAGGCTATTTTAAGATATTTCGAAAATCAATGAGGCCTTTCGAAAATAAACATCTTCCGAATAGATTTCAGGCACTGCGTGATAAAATCATACAACCGGAGACCATTCAAAGTGATTATTAGAAACTTCCCAACGCATACAAACACTAAAAACAAAACTTATCAAAACTCATCTCACGTATCTGAATTTCTCGAATATTAAATTAGCAGAACCCAGAAAGTATGCTACAAAAAGAACATCCAATTTTGTTGAGTCCAATAGAATTTTAAACCTTGAGTAAATATTGAAAACTATTCACGTTTTCTCTTTCCATTACTGCAGAAAACTTCATCAGAACAAACACGACGGTGCAATACATTCGGTGTAATCTATTTGAAGACGCTGAGGGAGAACTGTTATACCCATGGATTTCAAATGTGGGGAGAATCACAGAACAGGTGAATGTATAATTAAGAATAAAATATCAAGCACATGATATCCACACTTGGCTACATCAGATCTTTTGAGACGTTTATTGAAGATGCCTTTCAAACATTGCACTCTACTTTCAACCAATAGTTTCAATGAGGATTATAAATAGGTTGTTCAGCAAGGGGCCTGTGTGCACCAGGAGGCTAACTCTGACACTTGGAACTGCAAGATCTCTTTCTTTCACCAGATGAGTAGGCCTTTTCAGTATGAAACAGTAGTAATACGTCGAAAAAGATCTTCAGCCATCACCTTTCTCTCTACATTTTTGTTCTCTTTCTTTTTACTGACTTTAGATCATCTGCTCTCTTCTTCCCTTCCCTTTTTCTCTAAACGATTATTGGACCACTGATCCATTGCAAATGCAACAATTTCTCTTTCTCTGTTTACCATCGGTGCAGATGCAAGATATCTATTAAGGCTGTCAGCCCATTTGACAGTAAAGTCGCGTCCAGACGTGAGTTTGAGATAAGAAGTCAGTCTCGTTCACGCTCGAGTGTCTCCATCTGACCACGAGAATCAAGCCCCATTATCTCTTGCTGTGAGTGACAGCTGGTAGAAGATTGAGCTCGAATCGAAAGTGGCGCCAGTGAAAATCCCTTTGATTTGCAGGAAAAAATCGAGTCAGGTTGGAGAGGAACGAGATAGTTGACTCACTCCGAGAGTTCTGTTCACATTAAGACAAAAACCAGTTTAAAAATTTTTTTGCGAGATTGACTGTCATATCTCGTATTCTCGTATACTATATAACGTGTGCCATTTTATGGCCAGTTTACTGTAAATTACACTTCAACTGTTAAGTCATTAATCAGCCTTATTTGATTTCGTTTTAAAGTAGCAACTATTGTGACAAACCTTTTTTATTCGCAAAGAGGAATTGAAGTGAGGAATGCTAATATGATAATTGGGTCCTAATAGGAATGCCATTTAGATAGTAATTAGGTAATTGATAAACCCCATAAGATGGAGCAAGCTGAATTGCGACTTTCTTTGTGATTGAGATCGATTTGTTCGAAAACAGACTATTTTTTTCCCTTAGTGTACAGACAAATATCTGTTGGTAATTTTGTGTATTTTCCTTTTTACAAATAAGGATAAACTACAAACTAAAGCACATTACAAATTAACACAACAAAAATATAATGTAATAATGTAAAAATTTAATTTAAATAATATATTTATATCTGAACAATATCTCGACACAACAATTGTTTGAAATGTTGAAAATGTCCTTTGGTCTTTTCTAATGCTGGGAATATTTTTAAAGATTTTTAGATTATATCCTTCCTAATTTTCTCACCGGTGTAATATCTAGATGACACCTCAGAACACAAAGAATCGCACAAACTTTACTTGGATACCTTTTTTTCAGCAATTAACTGATTATGATAAATCTCCAAAGAGGTGTACCTGAAATTCTTTTTAATTTTCTTTTTTTTAATTTTCTTAATTTTTTTTTTCTTTTAAATTTTTAATTTCTTACCAGGGAATGTTCAAACTGCCTAAAAAATGTCCAATTGTTACTGGGATACCCATGTCCAAATACCATGATGGAGCACGGACATTTTTAGTGATTCTGAAATTTTATCCCTGCTTTATTAGAAACACTACAAGTATGTTTGTTTGAGTTGGCGTCAAATAAACGAAAAAATAACAAACGCTTATTGCCTGGATAGAAATTGAACAAATCGTTTTTCAGTTACGCAAACAAAGTAAAAACAAAGTTTTGTTCAAAAGAATAGCGTTTTTGCTTTTTCTAGCACTCAATCTATTACTAAAGTCTCGTTCACACCAAGGCGTGAGGCGTTGAAGCTTGGAAGAGTTGACCAATCTTGGCCTATAGCTGATACATTCTGCAGCGAACAGTCGTCAATCAAACGGAATGATGTAAAGATTTCACAGAAGTCTTCTGGTTGTGAACTTTCCTGGCGGAAGGCCAGTGCATTGGAGATGCTCTACGTTTTTGCAATGCCTGGTACGGGAGGAATCAAAATGGCCTACAACTAGGCCTAGAGGAGTTGGCCTACAACTAGGTACAATATATTGGTGGTGTATATTGAGTTTACAGCTGCATAGTAACATTTACCAACTTTCTGACAATTTCTTCACCATTGCTGATTTCCTGTCATGTAAACAGTGTTATGCTATGAATAAATTGTTCCTTCCATCATATTACAGTTGTCCTAAGACTTTTTTTCGTACGGATTTAAAAAACTGTTCTCGTATTTTTCTTCTTTTTTTTTTAGAACGGATGTCCTCCGTAAACTATTGGTGCCTCCGTATAGACATTTAAAAGTGTTTTATCACTAATAAAACCTTCACAATTTTGTTAAATGGTAATAAGACTACAGTGAGTCTGTTGCGGAAGAACAGGTAACAAGGTTTTGCAGTATTTCAAAGACTCACTTAACAACTAACTCATTTCTTCATGTAATAGTTGAATCTCTAAAAACAGAAAAGCAGGAATTATTATCTTTCTAGTTACAATTCTCCCTCTATTTTTATATACTGGTAATAGTAATTGAACTTTCCTACAACAACAAACAATTTTCTGTGATTTCTGTTTATTCATCTCCAATATGGATATTGTAGAAATTATGCGAAAAATAGCATCATTTATTATAGCACTCAAAGGCGAAACATTTTTAATAGGAGCTGATATGAACACCCATTCTTTAAAACGGAGCTATCAGGGTAAAGATAACAGAGGGGAACAAGTAAGCAACTTCTTATCACAATATAAGGCTTTTCTTCTTAATAAATGAAACGCGGAGCCCATTTTCTAACATAGCAACAAAACTGGATGGCCCGATCTTACAATTGTATAGATCGAGATTTTGCCAAAAACTGTGAGTGGGATATACTTGAAGAGGAAAGTATGAGTGATCAGAAATATTTGAGAACCGGCATTTTTTTCTGAACGCAAAATTATCACATGTCTACGTTTTAAAATAGGTGGATACTACAAATTTGTTAAAACATCACTTCCAAAGTTCCCGAAATATTCAAACACTATTTTCACTCCAGCTATAAATAAGAATGAGAGGTAACGACCGAAATTTCTGCAAAAGATAATCTTGAACTTTTTGTCGATGTTTTTATTGCACTAAAAATGCAACTGTCTCATCTAAATTTACTTGGTAGAATAATGAATTAGCAGTAAAGAAAAAGAATAAAAGCTCTCAGAAGACGATTACAAAAATAAAAACTAGGATAGGGACAAGAATCAAATTATTTACTCTAAGAAAAAGCATTTCACAAGCAACAATAATAAAATTAAATTCAAGAGTACCAAAGGACACAATTTTCTGTATACAAAATTCTTCTTCTTATGGAACTCCTTCAAAGTCACTTGTAGAGATAAAATTCCATCAGCAATGTTGTTGGAGATAACGTAGAGAAAAAATTGGAGATTCGCTTGAAGGAAACGTTAAAAATATAGCACTGAACCTTTTTAAGAAATTTTAGCCACAAGAAACCCCTTTTACTATAGATGCAAATAAAAATAAAATATTTCCAGAAAACTAATTTTCGTATTCTGAACTAAAACGGTTAATTCAAACATTACCAGAATCAAAACATTCTATTTGCAAAAGTATTGATTAGACAATTTAAAAAAGTGTGCCAATATTTACCAACAATACTTTTAAATCTCTTCAATAAAGGCTTTCACACTTAAGATATAAGATTTGTACTATTTTAAGTTCTTAACTACTTTAAGATTCTTCGTACTATTTCACAAAAAAGAGATAGAGAGACTTTTCCAGCATTAATTCCGTTGACCAATTTCTTTTATTCCAGCATTAAGGAATATTTTAAAAAAACTTTTATTTCACAGAAACTCCAACCATCACATAATGGATTTAGAAATAGAAAATAAGTTGAACATACGATTATCAAATTAATGGATTTTATAAATAATTTTCTGTTCAAAAGCAAATTTTTTCCGTTTTTTCTCAATAGACATTAAAGGAACCTTCGACAGCGTTAAGTATACATCAATTAAAAATAGATTGCCTTGAAAAAGGAAAAAAATTATTATTACACAAATTCTACTTGATGTTCTTAACAATAGAAAAGTAGCAATTCAGATCAGTGAAGAACCAGTATTTCATTAACAGTCCCAGGGTTGCCATAGAGATTCAACAGTTTCCCAACCAATAACTTAATATTTGAAGTTTAATAGCTGGTGAAATATTAAATATTTCCTGACAGAAGATGTTCATTTGCAAGCATTTGCAAATGACTTTAGATTCATCATTTTAATCAAGCAAGACAAGACAAAACTCAAAGAAATCGCGGCGAGACTTCTGAACAAATTCAAAAATATGGACAGTGAAACATAATCTTACTATGTCACTGGAAAAATTCAATTACATTTTATTCGATAAACAAAAAATTGGTCCAACGATTCACTGGAATAAACCAATTTAAAGAAGGAAAATCTTCTAATTCTGGGATTAAGATCCTTTAATCCTAAGATCTAATTATCCTAAGATCCTCTAATTTTAGATGGAAAACTTAATTGGATTGCAAATCTAAAAAACAATCAACAAAAGTTGTGGATAAATTCAATAGTGTCTGTATAACTACAGACAAAAAAGGAAATCAATAAAGAACATAGCAAAATGTTTTTCAAAATTAAAATTAATGCTCAGAATGAAATCAATTCTAAACCTAATCTTATAATTGAATTCAAATGATTAGTGAGTGTATACATATATTCTCTGTTATTTTCATTTAGGAATACAGCACGTGGCAGTGTGCACTCAATGTAAATTTACCACTGGACACAGAAAAATAATAAAATTTTACAATCTATTTATTTTATTTATATGTAAACAATATAATGAAGAAGGAATAATGTAATATAAAAAATAAAGAAATTCATACATGGCATCTGACATATTTAATAACTATTTTAATAGTTGTTTCGATTTTTGTAAAAGCGAAATATTAAATTTAAATTTTTAAAATATTTTTCAAAAATATTTATTAATCCAAGTATAGATTTTATGGATTTTTAAAACGTTATTTAAAAACAACCACGCTACTTTTTGAACGCTATTTAAGGTTTTTTTTTTTGTTTTGTAATTCCCTAAAACCCGCAATGAACTTTTAAAATAAACATTTGTACATGTTAATATCTATATATAGATTTAAAACTCTAATGTTGTGGTTGAAAATAAAGAAAACGAGTAACATAGATTGAGACTTGCAGTTGACAAATTTTACAAAGTTCTCTTTGACACAGATTAGACAACATTGAATAAAATTTTGTTTAATCTATAAATATTTAGTTTTATTAACTAAAATGTTTAATAATATATTATAACTTAAAAGGAATTTCAGGTATTTCACGGAATTTTCAGAATCGCTTAGTAACATGTTTACATTTTCTAAATAAATATGCACATGGAAAAGGAACCCACAGGAGATACAGAGCCAGTTCCAGTAAGAAGAGGATGGGTTATGTTCGCCACAACTTTCTTTCCTTCTGAATAAGGGAAGCTCTCTATTTTATTCATGGATGATTAAAGAGAGGCATTACTCGAGATAGTTAGGAAAATTGTTTAGGGAAAAATGAGAAAAATTTCAGGAAGAGGAAAGAAAGGAATGATCACAGCTTGGGGGAGAGAGACTTTTTTTTTTTTTTTTTTTTTTTCTTTTCCTTTTCCATAGTCATTTTGTGTCACATTATGCTTGATTTTAAGAGTGACAATAATTTTTAAGGTTTTGTTTTGATATTTAACTATTACTTGAAGATAATTATTTTTCTTGTTTATTTAAATTCTTTACGTGCTTTATTAATACTTTTCAATCTAATGATATCTTAAAATATTGTTATACTATTGTTAATTTTTTTTACACAAGAGCGTAGAAAATAAGAGGAAATGTTGTATTTTTTATATTTCGTTATTGTATTATATGTGACTGTAGGATTTTCCCCACAGGAACATATATAGCATTTCTGTTCCCAGAAGAAAAGAATGTATACTTTTCACAAGTGCTAATAACAACCTGTCTCTCACATCTGACAGCAGATAAGAGGTATCGGGGATATATTTACATTACATGCAATTAGTGTTTGTTCTAAGGAGAACAACCTGTCACTCAAATCTGACAGCAGATTATGAATGCCATGGATAATGAGACCTCATTAAATTAGCGTTTGTCTGTTAGACCTTCTCAGGTCTAAACAATTACAAATGGTATATGCACTACGTCATGAGTTGTTTGCATTGTGATTGGTGATAGACTATGGGCTGAGGAAGTGTCTACTGCAATTAGAAGTGAAGGGAGCTGATCCCCTAATTGATGGATTTTCTTAAAAACGAGGTTTTTGGAGAAGGAGGGAAGAGATCTCTTCGACGAATCGATAAGAAGAATTGTTTTTTTCTCTTTTTCTGAAAGTGTAGCAACTGGAGAATTTAAGGAAAAACAAACCAAAAACCTATTTACAAAGTGAGCCCATTGTGATAATTAATTAATATATATATATATATATAATGCTTAAAGTGTCCCTATGAATCTGAAAGAGACCCTCTTTTAAAGCCATTATAGGCCTAATACTAGTAAAGACATTACAGTGACCCATGTTGAAACATTAGACATTCTAACAACTTATTTCTAAGTTAAAAATAAAACACAAATGTAAATAGAGATAGTTACAATAAAGATTTTTAATAAAACTCATCAGCAAATTTATTGAAATTTATGTAACTAATGTCTAATAAACTAATCTTAGATTAAAAACTCTCGAATATTAAAATATTACTATTTTTTAATTTGATCAAAATAACTGAACCATGTTCGTTCAAATATTTATTTTATATCTAAAGTTATAGAATTCAAGGAATATTTTAGGATTGTATGCTTTTAAACCAATTTTCATTAAAGCTGAAATCAAAGATAATTAAAAACAACAGAAAATTAAGACTTTAAGAAGTCTTAATTTTCTGTCGTTTTTAATTATCAAATAATTAAAAATATAGGTAGTTTTAAGAATTATTCTCTTTATTGGACATCTCAAAGAGAATAACTCTTGGAAGGTACCTACATATTTTTACCAATTTATTTTAACATTAGATTTTGGTCTTGTAAACATAAACTAATAAATAAATAATGATTTCCTTTCAAGAAAATTAGGCTTCTTTCTTTTTAAATAAGATATTTTTAAAGCATTTGAGAATTTATTAGCTATCTTCAAACAAAATGTTAATGCAGATATAACGATTTGAAAAATTATCCTGTCATCTTGCATGTATTATGAATGTAACTAAAAAATTCAAAGGAGAATGTAAACAACCTCTTTGATATTTTACAATTCAGCCTGATGTTATAAATAAAGTAAAACGTAACTAAATAAAAAGGCATACTATTTAAGTATCATACGTAAAGTGCTTCTAAAAGCTCCTTAAAAATATTCTGTCATTTGTCTTAAAAGATATCAAATATAATGATCACATGAAAGTGATAATTATTATCGTTTTATAGTTTTTTGTTTCATATTTTCTTTAAAAATCTTTTTTTTTCTGGGAAATCAAGATCATTTTTAATTTACCTTATTTTTATAGGGCATATTTCTAACAATTAATCCTTTGTTTTTAAAAATTAAATATTTAAAATTCTTCTAAAAAGATTTGATATTACAAATAATTTCTTTTATTAATTCAACAGAATTAGCTAATTCAAATTTTTGTTATGAAAGAAATCATCATTAACGCAGAACTGGAATATTTGTATAAAATATTTATTTTTTGGGTATCAAATACAAATTATATAAGCAAAGTTTATCAACAAAAAACCCATGATAAAATCAGATAAAGAGCATCAAATTATAATTCATATTTGTTTAATTTTGTAATCTATTTGCTAAAAGTTTAAAATGGGTACATTATGTATAATTGATAATGAAGGAAATGTATATCTTAATTAAACTACAATTAGTTTTGTAGTAACTATAATTTATTTTTTAATTTAATTCTTAGAACTTTTATAATGGCAACAGTGCTCACAAGTTTGAAAAGCTTAGCAGCCTTATTATTGATTATATTTAATAAAAATGGTTGTCATTTATATCAATTAAAATAAATATAGTAAATATCTTGTGACTATTTATGGTATTTGTCAGTAAGTAATATAACATTTATTTTCAGAAATATTTTAATTTTTAGAAAACTGCGATTTAACATCTCTGTAATCATTAAAGAATGAAATTCTCATTAAAATCTTTTTCAAAACTACATATAAATTATCTAGAATAATGGGGTTTAATAATTATAATATAGTTATAATAATTAGCAGCCTTATTATTGATTACATTTAATAAAAATGGTTGTCATTTATATCAATTAAAGTAAATATAGTAAATATCTTGTGACTATTTATGGTATTTGTCAGTAAGTAATATAACATTTATTTTCAGAAATATTTTAATTTTTAGAAAACTGCGATTTAACATCTCTGTAATCATTAAAGAATGAAATTCTCATTAAAATCTTTTTCAAAACTACTTATAAATTATCTAGAATAATGGGGTTTTTTAAATTCCGAGAATTTTATTGTTTAAAATTTTTATTAAATAAATTGTATTATTTAAAATTTTTATCAAATAACTTTTATTGCTTAGAGTTTTATTAAATAACTTTTATTGTTTAGAATTTTTATTACATAACTTTTAATTGTTTAAATTTTTATTGAATAAATTTTTTTGTTTAGAATTTTTATTAAATAAATTTTATTGTGCAGATGTAACAAATAAAAAAAAAATTCTTCTTTCAGGCAGAGCTTTAGATTAACAGCTAAATGTATGAATTTGTTTTTCATAGGTATCTTAAAATATGAAAAATATTATAATATAAAAATTCACCAGAAAAATGTTCTCTAAAAGACCAACATAAGAAAAAATTTTTGCCTTAAAGAGAACATCAACTAATTTTAATGCTAAAAACGTATTTAAAGCAGAATGCATACGGTATAAGAATGTGGCAGTTATTAAAAAAGTTACTTCCTACTAATAATATTTATATGTATAATATATGTCAAAGCACAGAATTTTAAATCCTAGCTATATTAAATTATTAAAAAATAATAATAAATCTGAAATCCATTCCATTGCCCTCTCTACTTTCTTCAGACTGAGATTTTTTGAATTTATGTGCTATGGTTTTTATTTATTAACCTTTAAAACACAATTCATTATGCATGCTTATCATTTAAAGATTTCTTCTTCTCTTTTACTTTGAAAACAAGATAAAAGATTTATTTACAAATGTTTAAAAATATATTTTTGAAAGTTCTAATCGTGTTTAAAATTTATTCCTCCTCTTACCTCCATAAATTTTTTTATCTTCACAGTATTTCAATAGACATATATAAAAATATATATTTGTTATTGATATTCTTATAATAAATTTACTAAGTAAAAATAATTTATGCAACAATTTAAAATACTAAATTAGAGATCTTTCCTATTTGATTACATCTGTGACAGATCTTGTAGACTTTCACTGCATATTATAATCAAATATACGTAGATTATTAACTACCTTTATATCTATTTTAACCATAGAAAATTTAAAGATATATATTCTGAATGAAATTATATCTTTGTAGCTGGGGATTTGATATGATTTATTTTTAATGCCAAACGTGGATTCCAAATTTCTATTTTCTTTATTTTAGATTGAGCAATTACTGAGTATTTTTGAAAAAATACGGTATGTGTAAGCTCTGGAAAATTACTGATACAATGGTATTATTTTCAAACACTTCTGTATTAACGCTCTGTTATTATTTAGACTTGGAGAGATAAAAAGAGGGTAAAAATCACAGAAAATTAATATCAAATGAAAAACAGAAATCCGACTGGAACTGACTTAGTTTCTTGAGCAATGGAGAAATAATTCCCTCACCTCCTTTTCGGAAAACAAATTACTCAGAGCTCCTTCCCCTTCCAGAAAAATAACTTTTTAAGGAAACAAGCTTGGAAACATAGTAAATAAAGATGCTCTCACAATTTGTGGGTAATGTAGTTGCGCAAATTAAGAAAAGGAAACTTAAAATGAAAATAAATAATATGAACAGCACTAAAAATGATCCTAAAGAGGATGAATCTAGTACGCTCTATCAATTAATCTATCCTATGTTTAAGTTTTGTCAGAAGTATCTTTAAATCAGTGAAATTTGCCATTTGCAGTGGTTTCCTTTGTTAATTTGTGATCACATTACAGCCACGTTCCATTACATATAAAGAAAGAAATGGAATGGAATGGAAAATTTTCAAATTAAAGTTAGTTAATCGAGGGATGAACTGTAGCTTGTGCTTTTGCAACAAGATGTATTTTCTGCATCAAATTATATTTTAGAAGCCTGGGATTTGAGATGATTCGTTTAATGCCAAATATGGAATCCAAATTAATATGTTCTTAATTTTTATATTGAATATTTACTGAGTATATTTGCAAAAGTACATTATGTGTAGGCTCTGGAAAATTACTGATACAATGGTATTATTTTCAAACACTGCTGTATTGACGTTCTGTTATTATTTAGACTTGGAGAAATAAAAAGAGTAAAAACCAAAGAAAATTGATATCAGATGAAAAACAAAAATCCGACTGGAGCTGACTTTTTAGTCTCTTGAGTAATGGTGAAATAATTCATTCACTTTCATTTCGGAAAACAAATTACTCTGAGCTTCTTCCCCTTCCAGAAATACAACTTCTTTAAGGAAACAAGCTTGAAAATATAGTAAATAAATATGCACTCACAATATAGTTCTGTATTTTCCTTACATTACCCACAAATTAAGAAAAGGAAACGTAGTGAATCTAGTGAGCTCTATCAATTAATTTATCCTACGTTTAATTTTTTGTCGGCAGTATCTTTAAATCAATGAGATTTGCCATTTGCAGTCGGTTTCCTTTGCCAATTTGTGATAGCATTAAAGCTACGTCTCAGTAAAAATAAAGAAAGAAATGGAATGGAAAATATTTGAATTAAAGTTATTAATCCCAGATAAATTGCAACTGTTTGATTCTGCAACTAGAAATGTTTATAGCTATCTTTTAAACGTTGGCAAATAATCGACTTTCTACACAAAATTCTTACGAAACATTAGTTTAGTGACTTACACACTGATTTTGGTGTTGTACATTAAGTGGATTTTATGTCTTGTAAATTAATTTGTTTACGACCTACCATCAATTGGATGGTCAAGCATTAGTAACAATTGAATGTGCTGTGTGATAGCACATAAAATAGAATAAGACCCGTTTGTGAAATAGTAACATAAAATTATAAAGAAGATTTTGCATAAAATAGGATGAACATTCATATTTTATTAATTTTTGTGTCTTTTGTAATTTAACGTTCTTTGATTCTATGAGATTTAATACCACTTAGTAAGATTTTTTTTTAAATATCACTCAAAACATATTATTATTATTATTTTTTGGCCTTTTCTATCTTTTCAGCCCTAAGAATACAAGTAAATCATTAAATTGAATACAGTCATAAGTATCATAATTCTATTTTTATTAGAACATTTTAAAATCTTCTTTATAAATATGAAAAAAATATTTAATTAGTCTTTTATAAAGGACCATTTTAAACAACTTAAGGAAGTTCAGATTCATGATCAACGCAGTCGATTATTATTATGCAGTGTGTGTCCCTTGAAATGGTGATATAGTAGGTAACAAGAGGAACAAAAATTACATGAAACATGGCATCACAAACCACGTTTAAACTGTGATCATTTTGAAAACTCTAATGCAAAATATGCCATCTATAGTACAACAGAAACTGTGGTTCATGCAAGATGGTACATCAAAATATTTTTCCATTCGATTCATGACGACCACCATGTTACTACGCCAAGCAGATGGACTTATCATGTCGGACATGTTGCTTGTCATCCACATGACAAGTTTGACAGGAGCAGTCTTTTGGATACTTGCTTTGGTGGTACCTTAAACCACTCGTTTTTGAGACATTTTTGTAGACGCTGGAAGATCTCATAGCATGGATTATCGTCGGTACTGTAGACGGCAATAGTACAACAGTCGCCCAACATTCGCTCTTCCATCTCTAACCATGTTTTAGGTATGGAAACTCGGCATCGTTTATTCGAAGGGTTATGATGGCAAGCCATTAGATGAGTAGAAGTGGGCCGGGAGAAAATGCAATCGAAAAGTTTTATATTAAAGGCAATAAATCCAGGATAAACTGTAACTATCTGCTTTTAATGCTAGAAATGCTTGTAGCTGTCTTTTAATCCTTGATGAATAGTCTTTTAAAATTTCTTGGCGTTTCTTCACGATTTTGCCATCCTTTTATTTTTTATTTAATGCCCCCAAATGCACCTGTGGCTGTTATTGCCACAACTTCTATAAAAGTCATGTCATACATAAACTTAAGAGGTAAAAATGGAACATCACAATGGCAACATATCCCTGATCGTCAACATTTAAGTCTAAACTCGAACTTATCTGGTGCTGTATGTATTTTTGCAAATTCTGTAAAAATTTATTATTCAACATTTGTTAAGATTTCTTTTTGGTATTGAATTTTTATTTCATAATCTTCTCTATTATTTTCACTCAATTTTTTTATTGTTTTTCATTTATAAGTTAGATGTTTAATGATGTACGTGATAACGTAGCTGCGCGCTGTCTTCTATCCTTGGAAACTTTAACTGCTGAGTAGATGACGTACTTTTTTTAATGAGGAGGTAGTCAATGGCAATTGCAGAGTATGTAATTATGGGCAAAAGATAAGTAACGGTGGAAGGATGATAAGAAATTAACTATTTGTTAAATAATAATTCAAAAATTGGTTTTATTAGAAGACTTTACAGTAAAGCTATTTAGAAGTATAAGTAATTTATTTTGATTATTTTATGCATGTAGACAAAATCATAAAGATTATTGATATTTTCCATGCATGAGAAAAATAAATAGTTTCTTTTACGATGGAAAGCGATTTGTGTACAATATCTTGCGAGACATTATTAATTAAAATAAATTGATTAGTTTGAGAAAGAAGAGCTGTTACCACGGTCCATTGTTGATGACATTTACTTTAATGGAATTTGGTCTGACAGGTTTTTCGGTATTGTCAGATGGTTCCGGAATGACAAGATTAAGCTGGTTTTGGGTATTTTATAGGGGATTTCAATTTCCAAGAAAGTTTTATAAAAGAATGATCATTAATGCATCTACCACTTCCATTTCTACATCAGTAGCTGGCTTGTCCGTAGGCATAGCCGCAGATATCTTTCACTTTCGAGAACTTTTGTCAGAGCTAACTGGTTTCATGACAGTACGCAGTGAACTGTGAGAGTATGTGTCCAAGAGTAATGTCTGTTTCACAATAAGATTTTTTTTTCTTTTCGATTACTGTACCATTAATAATGTATCAAAATATTAGCTTAATTCTTTTCATTGTTTTTGTTTTATGATTGGCAATGAATTACGACATTAATATTTAATGAATTAATTTATCCAGATAATGCAAGAACATTAATTCTTTATTATTCAAAATTCCAAATTTAAATATAAAGGATTAACTAGTAAAGTTATATAAATAAGATTATGAAATATTACATGCATTAATGAGATACATGTTCTAATGAAGAACTCGTTTAAAATATGTATTTTAAAGATTAAAAATATGGTTTAAAATAGATAAAGAGAAAATCATCTGTATAACTAGCAAAAATATAATAGAAAGTTTGCCATCAATTTAGAATAATACTAATATATGCATAATTCTTAATTTATAAAATGTGATAAGAAAAAAATAGTAGACTATAATGAAACGATGTTTGGTTTACAACATAAAATCTAATATCTTTTTAATAACAATCGATTTAAGTTACTAAATAAACGTAATTTCTTATTAGAATTATTTAGATAACCTGTTTACAATTGAATAGTTTGTTATGAAATGAAATTTCGGTTAAAAATTGAAACAAAATCCCACCCAAACAGTATATATAAGAACTTTTAAAATTTATTAAAATACTAAATGCACAAATATAAAATAATAGAAAGAGTATAATAATGTAAGAAAAAGGAAAATGAACTCAGGTCACCGATAATGCGGTAAGAAAAATCGACTACTCTTCTATATCCTGCAGGTAAAATTATCTTTCCCTGAAGACCCCCTCTCCCTCTGGTGGTTTGGAACTTTTTAAAAAGGGTAATTCGTCTCTTTAATGTCCCCAATTTTATTCTTATTCTATGGTTATAATTCTACCTCGTCGATTCGAACGGAAGAACTTTTTCCCCTTAGTTAATCCCAACAGAGCTTTCCGGGCTTACTATTCGGTTTTGATAGCTTGTTAGTTGGAAACTAACAAGCGAAGGTTTTTGTTTCATGCGTACGCAAAACTTAAACTAATGAGATCTATAGTGCAGACTGATCCGGTTCTTAAATTATGCAAGTTGTTTTTATAATCGAATATTTGTTATGTATATGACTCGTGGCTTAATAATAACCTGTCCAGTAAAAGGTTATGGAAGTTTAGGTGAGGATCCGCTGGTAACGCTCATTGTAATTATTGATTTCAGAAATAAGGATATTCGATGGTGATTGTGACAGAGTATGTTAAGTGTCTTACAATGATATTCAGTCTACTTAATAGGAATTTTACACACAATACAAAAATGCAGGGCTATTACCCTTAAAAGTCCTCCTGGAAGATAATACTCTCTCCTCATCCCCCATTGATAGGTTCTACATGCTACATCGCCCTGTTGTCCAACAAATCCAAGTAATTTAATAAGCTATTTTTAAATCATGTAACAGATTTAAACCATTATCAATCAATTTTATTAAAATTTTATTTAATTTATTATCAATCAAAAATTACAGTATTTTCTTCTTAAATGTCTTCCTAGGAGGGGATGCTCTCTCTTCATCGACTATTGTGGGCTTTACGTGACGTACATATGTTAAACACAACGCGCACTATTGTCCAACAAAACCTAGTGATTTATATAAGCAATCTAAAATCATGTAATAGATTTATACCATTATCAATTAACTTTATCCAATTTTATTTTATTCATTATTAATAAAAAATTCGGGACATTTTCTGCATAAATATCCTCCTAAAAGGCGATGCTCTCTCTTCATCCACAGTCGGTGGGCTCTACATGGAATACATAAATGAAACACAAAACCCACTGATGTTCAACAAAACCAAGAAATTATATAATATATTTTAACCAATTTTAAATCATATAACTAATTTAAACCATTATCAATCAATTTTATCCAAATTTTATTTCATTCATTATCAATAAAAAAATGAGGGCATTTTCTCCCTAAATGTCCTCTTCGAGCGTGATGCAATTTCTTCAACCAACATACGAGCAATATATAAGTGAAACAAAAGACCCACCGATGTTCAACAAAACCAAGAAATTATATAATATATTTTAACCAATTTTAAATCATATAACCAATTTAAAACCATTATCAATCAATTTTATCCAAATTTTATTTCATTCATTATCAATAAAAAATGAGGGCATTTTCTCCTAAATGTCTCTTCGAGCGTGATGCAATTTCTTCAACCAACATCGGTGGGCTCTACGTGCAATATATAAGTGAAACAAAAGACCCACCGATGTTCAACAAAACCAAGAAATTATATAATATATTTTAACCAATTTTAAATCATATAACCAATTTAAACCATTATCAATCAATTTTATCCAAATTTTATTTCATTCATTATCAATAAAAAATGAGGGCATTTTTTCCCGAAATGTCCTCTTCGAGCGTGATGCAATTTCTTCAACCAACATCGGTGGGCTCTACGAGCAATATATAAGTGAAACAAAAGACCCACTGATGTTCAACAAAACCAAGAAATTATATAATATATTTTAACCAATTTTAAATCATATAACTAATTTAAACCATTATCAATCAATTTTATCCAAATTTTAGGGCATTTTCTCCCTAAATCGAGCGTGATGTAATTTCTTCAACCAACATACGAGCAATATATAAGTGAAACAAAAGACCCACCGATGTTCAACAAAAACCAAGAAATTATATAATATATTTTAACCAATTTTAAATCATATAACCAATTTAAACCATTATCAATCAATTTTATCCAAATTTTATTTCATTCATTATCAATAAAAAATGAGGGCATTTTCTCCTAAATGTCCTCTTCGAGCGTGATGCAATTTCTTCAACCAACATCGGTGGGCTCTACGTGCAATATTGAAACAAAAGACCCACCGATGTTCAACAAAAACCAAGAAATTATATAATAATTTTAACCAATTTTAAATCATATAACCAATTTAAACCATTATCAATCAATTTTATCCAAATTTTATTTCATTCATTATCAATAAAAAATGAGGGCATTTTCTCCTAAAAGCGTGATGCAATTTCTTCAACCAACATCGGTGGGCTCTACGTGCAATATATAAGTGAAACAAAAGACCCACCGATGTTTAACAAAACCAAGAAATTATATAATATATTTTGAAAAATCTTAAATCACGTAACAGATTTAAACCATTATCAATTAATTGATGTAACGATGTAACACTTCTTCCAGAACTTCTATTCAGTATTTGAGTAATTTTGCTCAAAGCTAATCTTAATAATTTAGCTAATCTGCACAAAAATAATTTCATAATTACTTAAAAAATATATACTTTCATGTCAATTACTGATATTTAAGCTGTCAGTATTGGTACTAAGTTTTCTAATGGTTTTCTTTGTACTCAATTTAAATATCCTACTTTCACCTGAAGTTTCGTCTTTCCAGTAATTTATTTGTGTCTATTTAATGAATAACCATTTAAAATTTGTCTGTAATGTAACTTTTTAAAAATTATTTATTCTAAAACGTATCAAATTTAATGCACCATTAATTAATTAATCATTAATTTTACAAGTATAATTTCAAAAAAAGTTTTTCTTGCTTCACTTCCGAGATGCATTATGTTTCTAAATAAAATTTATAATTTAAATACGTAAAAGGGAACGCAGTTATGTATTATATCGCTAATGTTATTGTAAAAAAGAACTCTTTAATTAATACAAAATAATAAATTTCTTACTTTGACAGTAAATTTGAATATTTCGTTCAATTAATTGCCTCAGAGTGCTTAAAATTTCAAACATTTTAGTAATTTTTAATTTTTGTATTTCACAATTAATAATTTTCCGTATTTAATAAGTGTTTATTAATTATTTTCGCATTATTTAAATATTTTAGAAAGTGTAATGAGCATGCAGTGTAATAAACTGCATGAATAATGTTGCAACATTTATTCTTAAATATACAAAAAACAAAAAAAAAAAAAAAAAAAACTCAATGCTTTATCAAGTTATTGGAAATAATTAATCATCAGAATTATAATCCTTCAAAATATTTATTTAAAACTTAAAATTAAATTTTTCCTTTTAGAAAGGATGGTTTTGAAATCTCAAATAACATTCAATAAATTGATTGCAAACTTTGAATTTATTTAGTACAATTTATATCTTTTAAAATGCTATTCATATTCATTCTAATTGTATTAATTATTAACTATTTATTAAATATTTCATTGAAAAATAATTTCTTTAAATTAACTTAATGTAAATGAAATAAACATAATTGAGAAAATATATTATATGAATATAATGAATGGAAACTAAATATCATTTTAATAATATGTATATATTAAAGATAAACGGTGTTAACTATAATGAATTTAATGGCACATTTTTGAAACATTGGTGTAATAAATGCCATCTTGCATTAATTCTTTAAATAAATTAATTTTCCATTCAAATAAATTGCATAAATATTCATTCTCATTGCAACCTATTATTCCAACTCTTGTTTATTTCACAAAAATGTGGATGAAGCAAAATAAGCAATGAATTTTCAATATAATAAAAAGGTTTCTTGCTTTACAATATTAACTATTTTTTACAGAATTTTACTTGTTTACAAAAGTCTCAACAAGGATATTAACATTTGATTAGTTAAATTTTGTTTTAGTGATGATAATACATGTTTTAATTTTTCTTTTCAGAAATGTTCGACACAACAAGCTCTCAATTCTTCATTGGAGATTATTTACAGGACTTAAACTAATAGAATTGTAAGTATAAATATAGTATCTTAAATATTTAACAAGTAATATAAAAAAAAAAAAATTTGTAAAGTCAATTCCTACTTTTTTTTTCACTATATTGCAGAAAGTCCTCTATAAGTAATTTTCTTTCATTTTTTAAGTTTATCTGGCGCCATCTATTGGTAGATATATGCAACTTAAATCTAAAAAAAATATATAATTAATTAATTAAATTTAATTACTGAATTAATGTTTGTAAAAACTGTATTAACATCAACTGACATCCACTATAAGTTCAAAAAAATGTATTTGAACTTGAGTGGATGAATAAAAAGTATTTTATTAACGATTGAAAATTTGAACAAGATATATATACAGGGAGAGTGTCAGCTAATAGAAGGAATTGAAAAAGTACATTTGATATAAATGGAGAAAATTTTTTTAAAAAAATCTAGAAAGCATATCCTTATGCAAGTTTTATTATTTAAATTCTGCATCAATTAAAAATTCATTTTACAAATTTGAGAGGAAAGAAAATTATCCACATAACATACGAAGATTTAATGTACAATTTCTTATCATTTAATATACAATTTCTATATAATAAGAATAATTAATATAGAATTTTAATATACAAAATATAAATATTGAAGTTAACAATTTAGTATATTGAAACCGTTTTCCACGAATTATTGAACATCTTGACTTAAAGTCATTCACGCATAGAATGACTGATATATAGCAGATTCAGCGTTATACCGAGCTGCACTGCCATCATATTTTACTACCACAGTATTGAACAAACATCGTTTTTTATATATAAAAATTCCATCAAATGCATATTATGAATATAAATTAATTAAAATACGTAATTTAAAAAAGAAAACAATGTCAATCAAAATTACATGCAAATTAAGAAAAATCAACAAGTAGCTCATCTGATATTATATCATCCAATTACCAAGAATGTTATTATATTATTTAACGTACAAAAATGGTTTTAAATGTGTTGCAAATAATATATTTTATAGCAACTTATGAAGTCTCAAGATATTTTTTATGCGATTTCTTTTATGTGGTCCCTGTCCTCCGCATATTACATCATTTTTAATATGCTTTAAATAATACGCATTTTATTTTCAGTTTAAAATTTTGTTGTTTTTGCAAAAGATTTATTTATTATTTTTATATAAGTTAAGATGAAAAATACAATTTTCAAAAAAAACTTGTTGAAATTCAATTCTTATTATTCTTAAAAATATAATAATTCTTTTTCGATTTAATAACTATTAAAAAGAAGAAAGTTTTAATTATATAAATCAAATGTGAAGATATTTAGAAAATATTTTTTTTGCCGCCAAATTTTTATGTTGAAATATGATTCTTTCTATTTTTTAAAATATTACGTAACACTTCGTGATACAACAGTGTTTAATTCTTTATTGAAGTTCACTCGAAATAAAATAGTTAAAAGTAAAAAGGTTTTCAATAAATGCTTATACTATTTCACATTAGCTGATTTTATAATCTTTAGCATTTGTATTTACTTTTTTAAAAGCTATTCCACATAGTTAGAATTTATTATATTTTTCAATTCGTATTATTATAGGATGTATTGCAGTAACTTTGAGTTTACTTTTTTAGCACTGGTTTAATAAATTTAAAAATCATGTTAGATGGCAGCAAAATAATTTATTCATTATATAACTTTGTAAAATGTGGGGATTACATAATACATAAATTTAATTAAATTTGAATCATAAACTATTGCGAATTTATGTAAATATCTCACATTTCACATCACTTTCATAAAATTTTTATTTTCTACTATTCTATTGTTGATTCATATTAATCCGAAAACAAATTCATTAAAATAAAAATTAAATAGAAGTTGAAACGAGTTAAAAGCTTCAAACATTTTAATAAATAAATCTTATTTTTATTGTGTTGAGCTGATATTTGAATTATTAACTAAAAGTATGAAAAGATTTCCATACTTGAGCATTAAATTTTCAATCTGCTGATTTCACTTATTGAAAATAAAAGTTCAGTTTTAAAAAATTGCTTTACATTTTATACGAAATTGATATGGTTAAAATCCGTCTTGAAATTTTAAGAGGGCTAGAACTGTTAATCAAGAAATTAATTGTGAGAATTATTTGTCTTGAAGATCTGCCTTATAAGCTTTATAAGTCTATAAAATTTTAGCAATATAAAGATTTCAAATTCCACCATGGAAACAGTAATGTGGTACATAATCAAAATTTAATTTTTTATTAAATCTATCCAACTTTTGTCATATAAAGTTTTATAATTTCACCATAAAAATAATGAAATTCCAAATAGTATATAACTAGAAATTACTTTCTTAATAAGTCTATGCAGTTTTTGTCGTACAGAGATTTAAAATTCCACCATGAAAATAATAAAATATTAAATAACAGCTGACAAAAAATTACTTAATTATTTATTTTTAGCATATGTTAATAATGACAAGGCTTATATTAATTCTTATAACTGTACAATGCCTGACAAATAAGTTGCAATACTGTAAAATAGTGGATATTGATGACCAAATAAAGAATGCATATATAAATAAGTGATGTTATTTACAAGAAGATGTTTTTATGCAACTATGAAATATACTGAATGATAAGCAGGAAGTAGTACCATCTCTCGCGGAAATTCAAGCAGCTACGAGGCATTAAATAGTGTGCGGATAGTGTTCTATCAGATGGAAGCCCATAGGCTCTTAACCATCCTTCATAGTTCGTCCTCCAAATTAATGCTGAAGCAGAGCAAACAAACAACGGCTAATCAAATCTCAGATATACTCTATCGGTGAGAGATCAGGAGATATTGCAGGCAGAGGAAGTGATTGTATATGCTGTAAGTTTTGTCTGTTGAGGAACACCATGTGCGATTTCGCATTTTTTGCTGGATAAATGTCATTTTGATGTTGAATGTAAGGTAGGACAGCCGGCTGCAACATATAATCAATGTCTAGTCTAGTCTAGTCATACCGACAATATGCCTCTGATGCTTACAAGTGGTTGGTTACCTGCTATCTTATCTAATGTCGCCCCACATTATTATGTCACGTTAATGAGTGATATGACGTTCAACAACAGTGATCAGATTGGCTCTATATCCTCGATGTTTTCAGATTGTCACCCAGTCATCAGGCAAACAGAATCTATATTTGTCATTCAACACCACATTGTGTAGTTTAGCCATCCAAGTGGTTAATTCCCGACACTATCGCAACCTTTCAAGGGCAATCAAGCTTAAAATCGTTTTGGTTGGCTTCAAATGCGGCTTGTGTGCTAGTCAATTTCAGCCAATCGTAGTGAAACTGTTTTCCCAGATATTGAGTTTCCGAAATTCCTTGCACATTCTGAGTCGCCACCATCTATCCATGAGTTCTATAGTAAGTCTAGATGGACTTATCTTTCATGTCGATTCACATTGAGTTTATCGATCTATCTGACACAAATTCAATAGCAGAAGCATTACGATGATAAAACCAACCAGCCGTTCTTATTAAGCTTGCAGTTTGATCACTCCTGAAATAATCCAATTTGTCGACATTGCCTTCAGTGTCACCGTTCCAGACATCTCTTAATCTACACGTGTCTTCTGAAACGTATAACTTCTAGAAATTCTGGATTCCTCAGGCGACAGAATGCAGCAATTGTCGACCATTTCCTTCACTTCTGCCAGCGCTAAAATTAAGTGAGCAACTTGCATTTCAAATCATCTGCATAAATCGTTCATGCGATTTTCTTGAAATTTGCATATTTATACGGCTGAATCTTCATGATGTTTCATTTTCGAAGTCTATTTAAGTAAACATTTATTAAAATAGATTTTCTAATAAATAAGACATTTAAGTTTTTCTTTCCTTAATACAAAAAATTTACTTACATTGTGTTTTTCTCTCTTCATAGTTTATTCTAATCTTATATGTCTACAATTTCCCCACTTCTGAGTTAAAAAAAAACGTTTTTTAAAATTGTTAACAGTTTTTTATTTGAATTGCTCTAATTTTATTGAATTGCTCTAATTTTATTGAATTGCCCTAATTTAAACACTAACTCATAAATCTAAATAAATCTGATGTAATGTCATTTAACAAGAAAAATGCTCGTGGGCCTATTTGCAATACATTACTCTTTCCTTAACACAAAAATATACTTAAATTTTGTTTTTTTTTCTCTTCATAATTTATTTTAAGCTCATACGACCACAATTTCATCACTATTGAGTTAAAAAAAAAATTATTTTAAATTTTTGAAATGTTTTTAATTTAGTTGATTTTTTTTTAATTTTAAACATCAATTTAAGAATCTACATATATCTGACGTAATGTGTAGAAACGGAAAAATGCACGTGTACCTATTGACAATATGACGTTTCTATTTTAAAAACATTATAATGAAAATCTTTTTGTTGTAACTACTTTTAACTAAGAGCATACAATATTTATTTTTTTCCCAGATTCCCAGATATTTATTTTTTCCCAGATCATAGCATAAAAATATTAATTTAACGCATTGTTTCTTTTTAAATAACACTCGAATTCAAATGTAACTTTTTCCTTCCTCGATAATGATTTTTATAAAAAATATTTCCATCTTCCTAAAATGAAAATTTAATGTAAAACAATTGCTTAATTGTATATATTATCGTTGTTTACAAAATATAAAAATCTGAAAAACATTGTAAAAATCGTAAATATTTACGCAAAATTATAAAAAAAACATTTATTATTTATTATGCTGTTTTTTAAATATGTTTTATTTTATATGTATTTTTCAGTACAATATTTTTTCTCAATTTGAAAAAAAACTATTTCTATTGAATAAACAATTTTTTTTAAAGAACAAAAAGAATGATAAATAACTTTGTTTCAGTTTTTAATTGACTTATTTTCTTTCGTTATTAACTGTAAATATTTAAGTTGAATGGCTGATATTTCTTATAATGATGGGTATATTTTTTAAAAAGCTTTTAAAGAACAATTATTTTATTTTTTCTATTTATTGAAGAATTAGAATAAAAGCAATTAATCACCTTAAATGGTTTTTTAATTGGGTGAATTTTAGATATTCGCTTATTAAAAATATGATTAAAATTACTTTGGAATTATAAAATTTATTATTAGAAATATAAAATTTTAAAAAATGAAACTTGAATATCTAACATAAAATTTCCTGAATATAAAATATAAATCAATATCTTAAAAATCCTCCAAAATATAACATATCTTAAGACAGTTAAATAACAGAAAATAATAGAAATTTAATTGATTTTTAATATCATTTTCTATTGATAGTTTTTTTGTATGAATTCAATATTTTCTTAGCGTTAATTTTAATTTTTAAGACAAATTTCCTAAGATTATTCCTTTGAAATCAATGATTAATCTCTCATCTTTAAAAATTATGATAATTTAATAAAAATATTCTATTTTTTATTTTATTATAATTTTATTTTTAGTTTTAAATATAAGTAATTATAACTATGCAATAATTCCACAATGTATTCAATTATTTATTTAACTATTAAATGAAATTTTTATTAAAATATCTTTTAAAAATGTTTTTGATGAAATCCTTAACGAAAGATTAAAAGTAGGCAACTGATACAAGATTTTCGAATATAAGTATACATTAGGAAAATGTACACAATTTAATATTTAATTATTCGTAAAATTGTTTTATATTATTAAGAAATTCCTGTGCCAAGAAGTAAAATCCAAGTAAAACAAATGTTTTTCATTTACAAGTATTCAGCTTAATTAATTAAGCTTTAAGAATATGCTCATTAAAATTGAAATATAAGCGATTAAAAATAAATAATAATAATTAATTCAATTTCCATTCAGTGTATATCATTTTGCATTTATAATTAACCATTAACTATAAGTGTAAAATGATTATAGTTAATCATTAACTATAAGTGCCATTGAAAATCTATCACACAATATAAAAGATATTTTGATTTAATGTTCTCAATCTCAATAAATATCTTTTTGGTAAAGATTGTGCCATGTATGCATTTAATTTGCTATGCATTTTAAATTAATATTAATTAAAAAGAAATATAATCTGCTACTGATAGTTTTATTTTTTCTGAGTACATAGTTTTTAAATGTATGTTGTGTATTTAAATATCAATTTAAATGTTTTAAATATAAAAATCAAAGTAAATTTTAAAAGACTTCCTTAATATACACTTTCAACTTTCTTCCGATAAATGATATTACTTTAAAAGATTAGTACTTTTTAGTGTTTTGAGTATTTTATTATCTTTATTTGAATTTGTACTTCTAAGACAACTTAATAAAAACAACATACGATAGAAACTGTTCTTGTTGATTGTTTCATATAGGCGTTATATTGGTGGTTAACTGATGGTATTAAAAGACATGAAAATTTTTGAATGAAGTTATCACACTTTAGAGCCAAGGTATGTTAAATTTGTTTTAAAAAAATAATGTTCAACAGTTTTAGAGAAATAGTTTTGTACATATTATAATAGCTATTAACTGTAAACAATTTGAACTTTTATGGTTGATTGCTATATACAACTGTACCCAAAAAGTAAGATAAATTAATTTTTTTTTAGTTATTTTTCAAAAACTCTTTATTTATTCTTCCAAATTTATTTCATCGCCTTCAAAGTAATCCCCTTCAGACACAATGCGCTTATTCCAACGTTTTTTTCCAATCCTCAATGTATGCTAAAAAGTCATTGGCCGGGAAGACCTTCAAAGCACATTGAATCTATTCAATCGACTCAAAACAATGTCCCCGGTGTGATCTTTTAAGTTTAGGGAATAACCAGAAGTCGCACGGTGTGAATAAGTTGGTTGTGTCACGATATGGGTTTCATTTTTGGCAAAAAGTCACGAAGAATCAATGCAGTGTGATCTGGCGCATTCAGGTACCAATCGAGATTTGACGCGTTTGAGGTCCAAAATGGAATTGATTGCAAGCACCAAAGCAATAATGTGAATAATGTGTAATTTACAAAACCATCAGTGGATGCTGCTGTAATACATTAAATAGTTATTAATGCATTCTTATTAAAGTACATTCTCTATAAAATAAAAACAATTCAGACTTCTTGTGTATTTATACAAATTATTCAATATTTGAAAATTCTACCATTCATATGCATAACGAAAAGAAAGCACAGGAAAATTGCATAAATTCTGACAGAATAAAAATTAAATTCTGAATTTTTCCAAGGCTCTTAAAAACCGAAAGACATTTTTTATTTATATATTTAATTATAATCTGAAAATTATTGCCATTCAATGCACTTAAATATACAAAGAACGCGTAGATTTTATTGTCTGAATTAAACTAATATCTAAAAGCTTATGACACTTTCGTGGGACAGACCGATTAATGTATGTGTTCAGCTTATTGTCTCTGCAATGCTGTCTTCTGCAGTTCAACAAAAACCCCTCACTAAATGAGGGTGAAGAAAGTATTTCTTTTTTTTTTTTTCTCAAAATCCTTCACTGCTATCCCATTCTTTATTTCCAGAGGCCTTGGAGAGTGCATAAATAAAAACGTTTAAATTGTACGTCATTATTTCCTTTCTCTAGGAATACTTGCTTTTCTCTTATATGAAAACAAAAACTCTCAACTTTAGAAAATAATGATGGCAGTCTAGAACGGCTTAGACAGTTTTCTAGCCTGTTAAATTTTTGCTACATATATGAAGCAACAAAGTAAAGAAAACTTTAAAATGGCATAATAATTCATGAAAAAATTTATTCTTATTCAACATATGTTGCAAAGATAAAATGTATTAAACTATGTTTATAAAATGTAGTTAAATATAATATTAATTTTAGTTTCAAATAATTTTATACAATGAGAATAACTTCACCAGGTTTTAATTGCAGCTTTATAATGTGTAATGATGATGTTATTTTAAAAAAAGATTGAAATGCGATGCTTTCAATTAAATTCTTTTAGATTTTAAATATAATTATATAAATTTTTTGGTTTTTTCTTAATAAATTTGTTAGTGGAGGAGTTAGTTTTGAAAGTATATGAGAGTTAATTGAAAATTTTGAACAAATTGATCGTTTGTTTTCAATACAAAATTGCAGGATTAATAAACATAAAGTAACATTTTGTTTTGACATTCTAATGTGCATAGAAATCACATGAAATATTTTTAAATAATTTGAGGCTCTAAAATCGAAAAGAATAAACAACAGTAATGAATTAACACTAAAAGAATCATATGTCCATAACGTATCAAATATCCATAAGAATCTTTATCCTCAACTGACAATTTTGATATTCTACGATCTACAATCAAAAACATCCACTAATAAAATTTATTTTATATATAATAATTATATTACTAAATGATTAAAATGTTGAAATTTGTCACTGCATTTGACATTCATTTCCTAAAATCTGTCATTAAAATAATGAAGTCATACTTATTTTATTTTACTTAATTTAAAATATCTAACCACACGAGAAGTTTACATGTCGAAAATATTAGTTTTCTTAAATATATGAATACTTACTTAATTAAATGCAAAAAAATTGTTAAAAGAAACTATATTTAAATAGATGATACCTTATATTTATAGCAATTATTAGCTATATAAACATGTAATTTTTAATTGCCTTAAAACGAAATTTTCACCTGGAAGCTTTTAAAGTATATTAAAATTTTTCATCTTCAAATAATAAAAGTATTCAATAAAATCTAGTAACAAATTCAGAGATGATAATATTTGAAACATGTTAAATGTTGCACAACAAAAACAAAAACCACTTATAGAATTTTGTTTCTATTTTACAAATGTAAAATATATTTATATTTATATAAATCTTGAAATATATTTATATAAATCTTAACATATATTTATATACATCTTGAAATATATTTATATTTAAAGATTTATTCATTTTTTTCGATATTCTTGTAGTCTATAATATTCACTATTAAATTTATCCCATATCTGTATTTTTATCTCATGGAAATTCGTAAAGGTAATAATGGAATATATGTATTTGTAAAGTAATATCAAGTAATCGATAATAATGCAATATGTGTATTTATAGCGTAATATTGGGTAATGGGTAGTAATGCGATATGTGTATAGATAACGTAATATCGGGTAATGGATAATAATAAATTATTTGCTTACAAAATACTAATATTATCGTGAACGTTATGTTCACAGTTGTTGGGCATACTATTGTGCCCAAAAATAAAACCAATTTTTTTTTTTCAAAAACACTTTATTTATTTTTCAAATTTATTTCATCGCCTTCAAAGTAATCGCCTCCGGAACATAATGCACTTATGGTAACTTAATTTCCTATCTTCAATGCATACTAAAAAGCTATTGGCAGGGATGGCCTTCAAAGCGAGCGGCGATTCACGTTAAATCTCTTCAATCGACTCACAACGGTGTCCCCGGAGTGGCCTTTTGAGTTTAGGGAATAGCCAGAAGTCTCACGGCGTGAATACAGGGGTTATGAAACGTTACAGGTTTCATTTTTTGGCGAAAAGGTCACGTAGAATAAATATTGTGTGAGCTGGCGCATTCAGGCTTTCGGTACCAATAGAGATTTGACGCGTTTGAGTTCCAAAATGGAATTCATCGACTCTTTTGAAATTCCAACATCATCAGCAAGGTCTCTGATTGTAAATCAACGGTTTGCAAGCACCAAATCTTTAATTTTTTGGAAGTGAGCTTCGTCGATTGAGGTTGATATTTGACCAGAGAGCTCTTCATCTTCAACGCGTTCTCTGCCTTCTTTGAACTGTTTATACCACTTCTAAACATTCTTTCCGATTCTGCAACATTCTATACGTTTCCGCAAAAAATTTGAATGCATGTTCTTTGCTCAATTAATTCAGACATTCCAAAATCGCCGGAAGCGTAACTCAAACAATAATGAATATTTTGACGTGAAATTTCCCATATATGTCAAGAACAGTGCCAGAAACTAAAAAAAAAAAGAACTTGAAATTCCATAAGTGCCAGGAATTTTGAATTGAAAATTGATCTTACATTTTAGACACAGTAGTGTTTGGAAATATGACACGTTGCATATAACAGTGATAAGATGTATTAATAGTACAAATAAACTTTCAGTTCCACATCAAAGTTTTAAATCAATATTCATTAATCATTTAGTGTTTTTCATTCAAATTTTAATTGTGATAAAAAACTCATTTTCATTTGAAAAACACTGAGAAATAAGTCAAAAAAAAAAATTTAATTTGCTCTTACAAAAAAATTATAGATTTTTTCCATTTTGATTGTACCCAAATGTATAATCCTTTGGCTATATAATTGTATGCAAAATGTCGTGCATTTTTCTTAACATTTACTTTATTTTTAAACAAGAAGATCATATCAAAGGAAAATAAATTTTTTTTTCAAAGGTTTCTTTGATGAGCGGAAAGAAGAATTTTTTAGTTATAGGGTTAGCGGCAATGGCATTTAAATAACAATTACCTTTACAATTCTTTTTCTAAAAAATTTATTTTGATGTCACTGAAAATGTAACTTTTTTAATGAGTTTTCTAAAGCAAAAAAACGCTTCATTTGATATCGAAGCAATAATCGAAGAAAAAGGCTTTTCAATATTCTTGTTTTTTACAGTGAAAGGGATTGACTAACTTGCATTATTATCGTAAGAAAATAATTTCAGTTAATCAGTCTTTATTTAAATAATACTTATTTTCAAATAACTTAAAAATATCTTTTCATATAATTAAAAATACAATTCCTTTTGCTATTGCAAAACTTGTTTTTAATTAAAACAGATTGACATAGACATAGTCCATTTTGGTTTAAAAGTAGGATTTTGATATTATATGTTAAAATTTCCATTAAAAACAAATGCTCAAATGTTTTAATGTTTGTTTAAAAAGGAAGCTATTAATTATTAAAAAGTTATTTCCATTTGTTTCTAGGCAGATGTGTAAAAATACAGGTCATCAATGGATACAATACATTAAAACTTTTAATGTACATTATCTATAAAGCAAAAATAATTCAGATTTTTATATTTAAACATCTTATTCAATATTTAAAGATTCTACCATTCATGTGCATCAAAAAATGAAATCACAGGAAAATTGCATAAATTGCATTGTCAGCATAAAATTAAAGCCTAAATTTGTATGACGCTCTTAAAGTCCAATTGAATAAATATTATCAGAATATATTCATTTTCAATATTGTTACCCTGAAGTTCAGTAAAACTATTTTTATTCACATTTTTCATTTATTTATTTAATTAGAATATGAAAATTATTGATATTCAATGTGCTTAAATATGTAAAGACCGCGTAGGTTTTATTGTCTGAATAAAAATAATATCTAAAAGCTTATGACACTTTCGTGGGACAGACCGATTAATGTATGTGTTCAGCTTATTGTCTCCTCCATGCTGTCTTCTGCAGTTCAACAAAACCCCTCACTAAATGAGGGTGAAAAAGAATTTCTTTCTTTTTTTTTTTTCAAAATCCTTCACTTCTATCCCGTTCTTTATTTCGAGAGGCCTGGGAGAGTGCATTCAAAATAAAAACGTTTAAATTGTACGTCATTATTTCCTTTCTCTAGGAATACTTGCTTTTCTCTTATATGAAGACAAAAACTCTCAACTTTAGAAAATAATGATGGCAGTCTAGAACGGGTTAACAGTTTTCTAGCCTGTTAAATTTTTGCTACATATATGAAGGAACAAAAGTAAAGAAAACTTTCAAATGGTATAATAATTCATAAAAAATTTATTCTTATTCAACATATGTTACAAAGATAAAATGTATGAAACTATATCTATAAAACGCAGATACATACAATGTTAGTGTTAGTTACAAATAGTTTACATTGAGAATCATTTTATCAGGTTTTTATTGTGGGGGCTTTATAATGCGTAATAATTGTGTTACTTCCTTAAAAAAGATTGTATTTTTATTATTAAAATTAGTTAGTGGAAGAGTTAGATATGAAGAAAAAGAAAGTTATTAAAAAATTTCCAACAAATTGAGCGAATGTTTTTATTACAAGATTAATAAACGTGGCATTTTGTTTTGGACCTCTTAATGTTAATTAGAATCACAAAATACTTAATAATTTGAGGTTATAATGCATCAAAGAATAAACAAGAGAAAGGAATTAACACTATAAGAATGATATGTGAATAAGGTATCAATTATTCATAAGAATCGTTATCCTCAACTACCAATCTTGATATTCTAATCTACAATCAAAACACCAATCAATAACATTTATTTATATATAACAATTACATTACTAAATGTTTAAATGGTGAAATTTGAAATGCTTTTGATATTCCTGATCTAAAGCCTGTCATTAAAATACTGGAGTATTAATTATTTATTTGCTTTAAATTTAAAATATCTAACTGCACGGGAAGTTCACATGTCAAGAATATCAGTTTTTCGTGATTTACGAATACTTAATTAATTAACAACAAAAATGATTAATAGAAACTATATTTGAATAGACGATGTCTTATGTTTATAGCAATTTTTAGCTATATAAAAATTATGTATTCGATTAATCGCCTTAAAATGAAATATTCATCTGGAGGCTTTTAAATTGTATTCAAATTTCTCGTCTTTAAATAATAAACGCATTAAATAAAACCGGTAACAAATTCAGAGATGATAATATTTGAAACATGTTTAATATTGTACAGCAAAATCAAATACTTTTATAGAATTTTGTTTCCATTTTATGAAAGTAAAACTTAAAAGTCAAAAATATATCTTTATAAATCTTAAAATATATTTATATTTAAAGGTTTATTCATTTTTTTCGCTTTTCTTCTACATAATATTCACTATTAAAGATACCCCATTTTTCTATCATTTTTAAAACTATATCTCTATTTTATCTCATGGAAATTCGTAAAGGTAATAATGGAATATATGTTTTTATGACGTAATATCAAGTAATAGATAATAATGCAATATGTGTATTTATAACGCAATATCGGATATGCGTAATAATGGATAAATAATCAGGTAATAGGTAATAATAGATTATTTGCTTACAAAGTTCAAACATTATCGTGAGCTTTATGTTGGCAGTTATGTTTGGACATATTTGGAAATAACAGCATTGCATATAATATTGATAAGATCATATGTTAATTTTAAAATAAAATTTCAGTTCTTCTACAAAGTTTTAAATCAATATTCATTAATCATTACGTGTTTTTTGTTGAAAAATCATTAAATGTTTTTCATTCAATTTTAATTGTGATAAAGAAAAAACCTCATCACAGATTTAATTTGAAATGACTCAGAAATGAGTAAAAAAAATATTTAATTTGCTCTTACAAAAAAAAATCACTGATTTTTCTATTTTGGGGTTGCATCCAAAATGTTTGATCCTTTGGCTATATAATTATATGCAGTGCTTTTCTTCTTAACATTTACTTTATTTTTAAACAAGAAGATCATCTCAAAAAAAAAAAAAATTTTTTTTCAAAGGTTTCTTTGATGAGGGGAAAGAAGATTTTTTTTAGATATACGTTAGCGGTAATGGCATTTAAATAACAATTACCTTTGCAATTCTTTTCTAAAAAAATTTATTTTCGATGTCACTGAAAAATGTAACTTTTTTAATGAGTTTTCTAAGCAAAAAACGCTTCATTTGATATCGAAGCAATAATCGAAAAAAAGTCTTTTCAATAGTCTTTTCATCTTTGCAGTGAAAGTTATTGACTAATTTGCTTTATTATCGTAAGAAAATAATTTCAGTTAATCAGTCTTTATTTAAATGATACTTATTTTCAAATAACTTAAAATAGACCTTCATATAATTAAAAATAAAATTTCTTTCCTATTTCAAAACTTGTTTTTAACTGAAACAGATTTAGTCCATTTTGGTTTTTAATAATAGGGTTTTGATGTTATATTCTAAAATCTCCATTAGATACAAATGTTAAACTGTTTTAATGTTTGTTTTAAAAATGAAACTATTAATTATTAAAAAGTCATTAAATATTTCGTTGTTTATAGGCAGATATGTAAAAATACAGACCATCAATGGATGTCGCTGCAATGTTTAAAATTATTAATCTATATTATCTATAAAAAAATAATTCAGATTTCTTATATTTATATATCTTATTCTAATATTTGAAAATTCTACCATTCATGTGCTTAAAATATAAAAGCACAGAAAAATTGCATAAATTTTATTGTCGGAATAGAATTAAGTATGGATTTTTACGCGGCTCAGAAAGACCAATTGAATAAATATTATCACAATATTTTTGATTTTCAATATTGTTACCCTGAATGTTCTTGGCCCACCATTCGCAGATGTAAAATACAGACCAATCATTGATGTTTTTTATTTGACACATCTGCCTATAAATGATGAAAATAACTTTTTAATAATAAATAGTTTCATTTTTAAACCAACATTAAAAATATTATTGAACAAACAATAAAACATTATTGATTCCAAAAATAAAAATTATGGGTATCACAGACAGTCGATTTAATAAATAACTTATTTTTTTACAATCCCAAACATTTTTGTTCACATTTTGTTCTCTTTTTGTTCACACCTTTCATTTATATATATAAATAGAATCTGAAAATTATTACCAATCAATGCTGCAATGCGTATATAAAGAATATAAAAAATGCGTAGATTTTATTGTTGTCTGAATAAAATTAATATATGAAAGCTTATGGAACTTTCGTTGGACAGGCCGATTATTGTATGTGTTCAGCTTATTTTCTCCTCCATGCTTTCTCCTGCAGTTCAACAAAACCCCTCACTAAATGAGGGTGAAGAAAGAATTTCTTTCTTTTTTTTTTTTTTAAATCCTTTTACTGCTATCCCCTTATTTATTTCCAGAGGTCCTCGGAGAGTGCATAAATAAAAACGTTTAAATTGTACGTCATTATTTCCTTTCTTTACGAATACTTACTTTTCCTTTATATGAAAAACAAAAATTCTCAACTGTAGAAAATAATGATTGCAGTCTCGAACGGCTTAGACAGTTTTCTAGCCTGTTAAATTTTTTTGCTACTTATATGAAGCAACAAAGTAAAGAAAACTTTCAAATGTGGTAATAGTTCATAAAAAAAAAATTTATTCTTATTCAACATATATTACAAAGATAAAATGCATTAAACTATATTTATAAAATGTAGATACATACAATGTTGGTTTTAGTTACAAATAATTTTATACAATGAGATTGATTTCATCAGGTTTTATAACAGCTTTATGATGCGTAATAATTCCTTTAAAAGATTGAAATGCAATGCTTTCAATTAAAATTCGTTTAGATTTTAAATATAATTTTACAAAACTTTTGTTCTTTGCTTATTAAAATTAGTTAATGGAGGAGTTATATATAAAAGTTAAAGAGAGTTAATTGACGTATTTCCGCCAAATTGAGCAAAGGGTTTTAATACAAAAGTGCAAGATTAATATATGTAACACAATATTTTGTTTTGACACCTTAATGTAGATGAGAATCACACAAAAAAGACTTAAAATTTGAGGTTATAAAATCCCAAAGAATAAACAACAGAAATGAATTAACACTTAAAAATCATATGTCCGTAACGCATCAATTATTCATAAGAATATTTATCCTCAACTCCCAATCTTGATATTTGACAATCTACTACAATTAAAACATCAACCAATAACATTTATTTATATTTAATAATTGCATCTTTAAATGTCTAAAATGTTGAAATTTGTCACAGCATTTGACATTCATGTCCTAAAATCTGTCATTAAAGTAATGAAAATAATATTTATTTTACTTAAATTTAAAATATCTAACCGCACGAGAAGTTTACATGTCAAAAATATTAGTTTTATGATATATGAATACTTAATTAATTAAATGGAAAAAAAAAAATTGTTAAAAGAAACTATATTTAAATAGATGATACCTTATATTTATAGCAATTGTAGCTATATAAATATGTAATTTTTTTAATTGCCTTAAAAACGAAATTTTAAAGAAAAGCTTTTAAAGTATATTCAAATCTTTCATTTTTAACTAATAAAAGTATTAAATAAAATCTTGTAACAAATAGAGAAGTGATAATATTTCAAACGTGTTAAATATTGCATAACAAAACCAAACAATTCTTATGGAATTTTGTCTCTATTTTTATAAAAAAGTATATTTATGTTTAAAGATTTATTCATTTTATTTTCGCTATTCTTGTAGTACATAATATTCACTATTAAATTTATCTCATTTTTTCTGTCATTTTTAAAAACTATATCTCTATTTTATCTCATGGAAATTCGTAAAGGTAGTAATGGAATATATGTATTTATGACGTAATATCAAGTAATCGATAATAATGTAATATGTGTATTTATAACGTAATATTGGGTAATAGTTAATAATGCGATATGTGCATTTATAACGTAATATCGGGTAATGGATAATAATAGATTATTTTCTTACAAAGTTCTCACATTATCGTGAACGTTATGTTGGCAGTTGTTTGGACATACTACTGTGCCCAAAAAGTAAGACCAATTTTTTTCAAAAACTGTTTATTTATTTTTCCAAATTTTTTTTTCATCGCCTTCAAAGTAATCTGTTAATTCCCCGTCGTCGGACATCATCACGCTAAAACCTCTTCATGAATGAGCTTGAAACAGAAATGAAACTCTGCGAAAGCACTGTGCATTTATACCTGTTCTACGCGATGCTACCGGCTAATATGAAAATTTTTGCATATTGCTATCCATGACTTTGTCACTTCAGTGTATATGTCAGAAGTTTTAAAGTCCCTATGTCAGCTGTTAGTTATGCATTTAATAATAGCTAATTCCGAGCATTTATTGAAGAGAATGGAGAAAAGGACTTCCATATTATCCCACAGTACGCTAAACATATGCATCACCTTAGTTTAAATTACAAGAGAAAACCCCCTTTGCCTGATCTATGTATTCATTCACAGTACTTTCGACAAAAAAAATTGTTTACATACATATAATTTAAATTGCGTTATGTATATATATATATATATATATATATATATATATATATACATATACATATATGTATATATATATATATATATATATATATATATATATATATATATATATATACGTAATTATGCTCTTAAATTTATGTATAATTTAAATTATAATTATATTACATTTTATAATTTAAAATTACAATGAAAAACCATCTTGCGCCTGATTTATACATATTTATTTTAAATCCTTTAAACAAAAAAAAAAAAATTTGTTTTATTTCAATTCCAACTTAATAGAAAATATTTCAATCATTTTAATATATACCAACATTCAATTTAGCAGACTAAGACTATATTTTTCAGATTTTTCAATTGAAGCTTGATGCTTTAAAAAAATAAAGTTTTTCATCTCATTTTTCATATTTTGACGCAATTTCAAACGATATCAAGATTTTTAAATCCTTTAATGTTGACATAGTACCCTTTTGCCCCAAAACTTCAAACGGAAATCATTGATTTGCAGTGTAGCGATAATTTTAAAGCAAAATATTTGTGCTCATCGATGCTGGAGTTTTATAAGAGTCTTCTAACCACAGCTTGGTGGTCACACACAACACACAATCTTATAGTTTGATCAGCTGTATAAATTTTCTCGTGGCTTCTTTTCCCTCTTTTCGGTACTATTTATATTTGTAAAAAACCTTCTCCAAATTGAAATATACACAAAAAATATTTACAGATCTAAGTAAACAGTTGTCAGTGGAAAATACAGCTACATAAATTTCAATATTCAAAATTATAATATTTAATTTAATTTTGTGAATTACATATATATTTCACTTATTGCAAGTTTTTAGGACAAATCTCATATCGTTAATTACAATTAAAATGTTCAATTTATCGCAGTTATTGAGTTTCTTAATTGGTCATTACATAAAAACATCTAATTATTATTTTTATGATATGATTCTCTCACATTGTAAATTTTACAATGTAATAAAAATACTATATGGGGGGCGTGTGGATTGATGGTGCTCGCAGACAGTGCTGGCCAGTGGATTGTAGTTTGAAGAAATGAACTTTCACCAACTTTTATTACCATTTTGTTTATGGTCAACACCCTATATTAGTATAAACTTTATATAAATACAAATGATTGGATCCTTACAGTAAACTGTTCTAGACTCAAGCTTTCATTTAGATTGATTAGTTACTAGTTAAACCAATTGATAGTTAAAAAAACAAGTAATATAAAAAAAATTAAAGTCAATTCCTACTTTTTTTCACTATATTGCAGAAAGTCCTTTATAAATAATTTTCATTCATTTCTTTAAAATGTATCTGGCGAGATCTATTGGTAGATATATGCAACTTAAATCTAAAAAACTAAAATTAATTAATTAAATTTAATTACGGCATTAATATTTGAAAAACTGTATTAACATCAATGTCATCCACTACAAGTTAAAAAAAAATGTATTTGAACTTGAGTGGATGAATAAAAAAGTATTTTATTAACTATTAAAAGTTTGAACAAAAGATATATATAGGGAGAGTGTGAGCTATTAGAAGGAATTGAATAATCTCATTCTATAAATCGTTACATTTCAAAAAGTTCAAATAATGATCTCACTGTTAAATATTCTTACTCTAGCGCGGTTTCTTGAAGAGAAATTCGTAATAAAAAATATTATTATATATATGTTGTAAATTTCAAAAATAACTATTACACTGAAATGGCATAATATTAATTATAAATAAAATGTATGAAATAATAAAATAACAATTTAATTGTATTAAATGGTAGCAAATAATTACCATAAGAATAATTTTAAAAAAAGGCAACTATTTATATTTTATGATGTTTCATAAAAAGTAATTTATAAACAAAAATAAATTTATGAACTTATAAACAAAACTAAAAATTACAAAAATTAATTTACAAAAAAATGAAATAATTAATATAATAATTCAATAAATATTTAGAAACTAGATAAAAAAGTAGACAAACTAGATATTTAGAAACTATAAATAAAAAATTAAAGATTTTAACTGTAAGCTTCCTCCTACACATTGACAAGAGCACACCCTTGTGACGTTCAGGAGAAATGCTCAAATGGCTTCTGAGACTCTCACTCGAGAGGAAGTAAAACACAACCTTGTGCTCCGCTGAGAAGCGTTTAGATTGCGCTTTAGCATAGAGTACAAACTGAGAAGTGGAGTCCTTCCCACAAAGTTATAATTATCTTTTTACTTAAAATATTAGATATTGTATCTCTTTTAAGTGTATATGTGTAAATGAAACTGTGAATTCTCAAATTTGTACTTCAAGTGTCTCAATCCAACCACACCCATTTATAATCTGGTCCCGTCCTTACCTGTACACTACAGGATCACATTAAATTATTTATTAAAATTTCTTTCTTCATGTTATTAAATATTTAGTTCAGAAAAAAAATTTACTTTAATATATCATTCCATTAAAAAAAGATTTTTTCAATATTCTTTTTCCTCTTTAATTCGTCTGACATTATCAATTAATTTATTTAATTAAATTTTTATTTTTTAAATTTTTATTTGGAAAAAATAAAAATTTAAAAAAATAGGTTAGATGCTTTCCATTTCTTGCTTTTACATTTGTTTTTATTTTTTAGTTAATTAATTAATATGTACATGTAAGTTATAAATGTTTTTAAATTATTTTTTTTTATTAAATGCGCATTGCATATACTGAGTACTGATAGTTTTGCTACTTTTGCTAATGAGAAGATTATATCATAATAGGGCGTTTTGTCTTAACTTATTTATTTAAATTCATATTGTAAAAGCCACTGGTAATACTAGAATTTTTATTAATATTTACAAAAATGTTACTTTGAAATCTATAATGTACTTAAATTTAATTTGTAGTTTGTTATTTGTTGTGGTGTCGTATAAATTTGAATGATTTTTATTAGACTTTCAATAATTTTTAAATGGGAAATCCCCGTAATCCCCACACTTCTCCTCAAATAACAATTAAAATAGTATATTTATTGCTTTTATTTAAGAATTATTATATAAAAATTTCCTTGGATTTTATCTGAGGTTGACAGAATAATCTTAGAAATTCATCTACTTATATTTCTAATTTCTAGAGTAGTTTTTCTAGAGACTTGTTTTAAAAAGTGAAGAACAGGCAACAAAAATAGCATTAATTAGTTATTCATTTTTTTCACTTGAGCTGTAAAGAACGTTATCACACCACTTTTTAAATAAAAAAAAACAAGTAGTTCTTCAGTAAAAAAAATATATGAAGCATAAGCAACATACGATATAAAACAACAGCAATGTATTACAGAGTTTTGTTCTCGTTATAGCTGAATAGAAGCAATTCTTCCGGATAATAGAAGCACTTAAATTTAATTGAAGAATGTTTCATTATTCGTATCAAATTTTATTCCCTCACCGGAAAAAAAGTTTGAAAATCATATTTCGAAAAATTATTGTTTCCTACCCTCCAGTGGTTTGAAGTATTTTTTAACTGAAGTCGTGTGTATAAAAGAGGTTTATTCGACAGTAAATTTCTATTCTTAAGCTCAATCGTAAAATTGTAACACCTTCGTTTTGTTCTAAGAATAATGAAATAATAAATATAGGGATTTATAAATTTTCTGTATTTTTCTTTTTCTCCTTTTCTTCATAGTACATAAATATTCTCCTTGACACAAATCCTTTATATTGTTTTTGTATTTTATATTAAAGCCAAATTAAAATTAAAATAATCAAACTGTAACCAAATGCTCCCTCCTACGCACTACGAGAGGGTCCCTTGTAGAGTTCAGGAGAGAAGATCAGTAGGCCTCGAGACTCTCACCCGAGAGAACGTTTAAATTACAGTATTTCACCCCGAGATAAAACATAGTTAGCACAATCCTAGGCATAAGTTGGCATACAAATTTTCACCCTGAGAGGAAGTATATATCCTGAGTATAGGAAGTATATTTTCTCTAAATATCTTTATGTTTGTCTTAGAAGTGGATACTTTCCACGAATATTTAAGTAGATATTGTCTATTATAAAGTTAAATATTGTCTATTAAGCTTTAAAGTTAAATATTGCCTATTATTAATTGTATGTGTGGTGTTTGTACGCTGTAAGTAAAGTTGTGTTCTCTCAAACCTGTGTCTCAAGTCTCAATCCACACCCAAATCCGTTGCACAAATAACCGACAACATTAAAAAATGAAATTTTCAATCAATAATATTAAAAATAATTAGAATTTTAGAAAAATCTTTTAATTGCAATGAACCAGTTAATACATATTTATAAGTGCATGTATTTTAAAAATAGTTGCTAAAAAGTTTCTCCTAATGAATACATTTGCTGCGTTTTCTTTCATATGATTATTAAAATTTACAAAAGTTGTATAAAGTTAATTAATACTGAAATTGAAGGAGCTAAAATACTACTTGTTAAATACGATTTTTCTAAAGTGTTATTTAGTTTTTCCCTTCATTTCAGTCATACAGGTTTTAATTTTCAAATGAAAACATTTTTCAAACTATCAGATTAATGAGGAAAATCATAAAAGGTTTTTCATGAAAAAAAAAAAAAAAAGTAAGATCCATTACACAAAAATTCTAATTGATGTTAAAAGGGATTTTTTTCCATTTCTATAAAAATAAAAAAGGCAATTATGAAATTTGCTTTTGTTAGATTTGTTATCAAATTAATGTTTTTATACGATAAATCTCTGTAATTGAAAGGAACATGATTTGAATATTTTCCCCTCTTTTTATTGCAGATTTCTTCAATATCTATTATAATTATGCTCAAAATACTTGACAAACAATAAAATAATTATTTTTTTGACTGTTAAGAAAGTAAAATTAAATTCATATATTTTCTTAATTATTTAGAGAAAATTTAATTTGTTTACAATCACTTTATCATAAATACTAATATTATTTCATTAAATATTTCCAGAGATTAAATTTAAATTCAATAAGCAAGAAATGTTTTCAAAATTAAACTATTATACCAACTGATTTAAGTGAGAAAATATGCTATTCAGTACCTTTTAATATTTCACTTAATTTTTATTAATAATCATTTCATAATTTTGTGCTTATATTCATTTAGTAATGTTAAAATATTATTATTGAAGTTAAGAATCTGTAAAAGAAATTATACAATTTTACTTATTAATTTAAATTATAAACAACTTTGCTAATAAAATAAGTTAATAAAACCAAGAACACATTGACTGCTGAAGGTTAAATGAAAAACTTAAACAACCTTTTTACCTTTGTAACTATACTAGACTTATAACTGCTTCAAGAAGAGAGTCACTTTCAGGTTCATGGGAACACATTAATTTTTATTTGCACGCAGGATATAGAGATTTACAGAACTCTTATTTACAAAAAAAAATTAAAAATTAAAATTAAAGATATAAACTTAGAAGCGTAGTTCTTTCAAGGTTTAATATTTTCAGAGTTCTCGAGTCCATGACGAATCTAATGCACCTTGGTCAGTGCCACACGGTGTGATAACATGAAACCACAAGGTGCTCACCTTGGAATCAGGGGGAATATCCGGCATGTTCACTGACTTTATAGAAAAAAAAAGGCAAAACTTTTTCTCGATTCGTTGCAGAACACATTTCCTCTCTTCCTTAAGAAAATCAAGAGGGAAACAACATTCTTACTTCTTATTGAGTGGACACTTCGGCAGCCCATGTCTATGACCAATCACGATGAAGCAACTTATAGCATAGTCCATGTCCCTATGTCACTTGTAATTGTTTCGACCGGTGAAGATCGAACAGACAATCGCTAATTTCATGATATAGCATTATCCATGACACTGATTATCTGCTGTGAGATTTGAGTTACAGGTCGTTCTCATTAGAACAAAACACTAATTGCATGTAGTATAAATATCCATGACACTGCTTATCTGCTATATCAGATTTGTGTGATAGATTGTTATTATGCTCTTGTTAAAGAATCAACATTCCTTTCCCTGGGAACAGAGAAATGCTATATCTCATTTCATAGGAAAATTTGTACACTCTTCAACAGAAATAATTGCTAAAAGCTGAAACTTTTTATTTCTTTTTTATTATTGCAATCAGATTAAAGCAAAAATTTGACAATAAACAATTGAAATGTGAGATGTTTATTCTGAATTTACATACGGTCAACAAATACCATGCCATGGTATTAAGAGAGATTAGTATATGTTCAAATCTTTTGTCCTAAAATTTCTGCCCTAACCATTAAAGTGGAAAAAGTTTCATTGAACTCGATTCATTGAACTTGAATTTATTAGGACATGATACCAAATATGTGTTAATAAAATGAAATATGACTCGTATTAATTGTCACAAATATATTTCCATAACTAAGCAAAATCTCGTTTTTACTTCAATCTGAGCCTAAAACAAAACTTTATAATATATAATCAAGTATATATATATATATATATATACACACACACACACACACACACACACACACACACACACACATATATATATATATATATATATATATATAATTGTTTTCACCATGCAAAATATTTTTATTAAAATTCTGTTGAAAATTTGAATTTTGAAAATACTGTATTTGTCCTTTCATTAGAAATAGTTTGCAGGGTAACAAGCAATAAAAGGTAATTAATTTTCAGAACTAGTCAATCAGTGATAGTATAGAATAAAATTTGCATTCATCTTTAAATTTGCAAATTCCAGTGCTGTAAATCTTAAAATTATTATTGTTAATTTAGAATTATACAAAACTTTTATAATTTACATAGCCGTTAATTATGTAATTACAAATTTATAAGAATATTTTTGAATATTTATGTGACGTAAATTATAAACTCATCATTATTCATAATTACTAAATTTAATACACAAATTTCTCAGTGATAATTAATAAGCCTGTGAAAATATTTATTTTCAAAATTTAAATACTCAACTCAACTTACTTAACAAAAACTTTTTTTACAATTAAAAATTTTAATAGGTTTCAAACATAACAAAGTACGCTTAATTCATTATCATTGTCTTTCTATTTAAGGTAGTTTCTTATTTTTAATATAATAAATAGATTTTTATTATACAAATATTTTAACGCTTAAAAACTGTCGATTGTTTTTAACAAGTAACAATAGCAAGTATTAAATGAGGGAAAATGTATTAATGAGCGGATTATTTTTCTCATTAATTATTTTTTAAATAAACATTGCCCTTAAAAACATTCTATATTGCAACAACACATTATAAACTTCTTTATGAATTTAACAGATTTTGTTAAATCGTTACACTTCATATTTGACAATTTTTACTTGGAAAATAAATACTAATACAAATAATAATTTTTACTTAATAAAAAATTTAAATAAGTATAATTTAAATTTTTTAGCATTATTTATATCCTGTTAAATATTTTAGAATGCACTTTTTATCATTTTTTGTAGTTGCTGTATGCCCCCTCCCCCATAACGTAGCCATCCAAGGACAACTGTAACACGCTCATTGTAAATTAATCGTGTTATTAAATGATAAAAATGTTTATTGTGTTAGTATTGTAGCAAAATTTAAATATTATATAATATTAATTTTAAGAATTACAGTATTAAATGACAAAATGAAATAAAGATAAAAAATAATGCTGAAATCTGCTCGGCAAATTTCAACTTATCTGTAAAAATTCGAGAACGGATGAATAAACTCAGGAATATGCCAATGTTTAATAATCCAAGGGTTATATGAAGCAATTGATTAGAATACTATAAGAATGACCAAATTCAATAGCCACATGAATATAGCAATGTTGAATAGATCAAGAACTTCATTAAGAATAAATTGTTCAAAAATCTCTAAAAGAATATTCAAAAGTAACATAAATGTAGTCGTAAATGAAGAATGAAGTATTCCCTATTATACAAAAAACGTTATCACATTCTGTAACGAAAAAGAATATATCAAAGTTCGAAAATTCTAGGCATAAATGAAGAATGAAGTATTCCAAATTCTACAAGAAAAACCACATTCAATAGCTAAAAGAATATATCAAAGTTTGAAAATTCTAGTCCTAAATGAAGAAAGAAGTATTCCTAATACTTTTTAGTATACTTTAGAAGTACTTTTAGTACTTTAGAAGTATACCAAAAGCATTATACAGCTCAATAGGCACTATACTGGAAAATGCCAAAAGTGATAAATGTGACACTTCAAAAGAAGAAATTGATCAACACATTACGAGTACTTATAGGCATTGGAAATACAAATGTTTAAAATCCGAATCAAAACATGAAAAGTGATTCAAAATCATACTACAAAAAAGCATCAAACAAAAAAGCCAAATTCTCCAGAAAATTCTTATGATTAACGTTATTCATGAAGCATTTCAAGAATGAAGGGGTTCAAAGTCCATTTTCCACCCAAAATTTGAATGGAGTTTTATTTGCTTGGCCTTCATTTTCCTAACCAGGACAACGTCATGTCCTTACATGATAAAATAATGTACTGAGTTTACCATTGTAGTTTTCCCATACGATTTCTTTTTAAGAACAGAAACTACGAAACTATGACCTTATCAAAATTTTTGTTCTTCTACTATAATATTGTAAATAGCTGATTTGAAATCAAAATAAACTAAAGTAAAGAACAATACTACCTTATTTAAATGCTTTCATACATTAACACAGCATATCTGTAAGTACATATTCTAAAACCTATTTTTTTAAGGCAGTTATTTTAAAAAAGCTTAAGTTAATTTTTTGTTTAGAATTAATAAATGTTTCTTGTTTATATACGATGTATTGGTCAGCAAGCATAACAAATGAAAAAGGATCGCAATAGCTTTTTATTGTTTCATTCCTAGTATTAAGCAATATATGTCATTCAGTACTTCCCATATACTTCCCCTTATCACAAAGCTAAATATATTGGACGATTTATTTATTCTGTTCAGATTTATTACTAAATCCGTATACATAGTTAAAATCTATTTTTTGTATCTGAGGTCTGTTCTTTGTGTGGGGATGGGACACCCTTCTTCCCTCACTTTAACCTTTACCAAGTTATTTTTGAAATAGGTTATGGCAGGGTATTACTGTATTTTGTTTTTAAAATGGCTACATATTTGATATTTCTTTATCTTAAATATCAGATAAATAAATGTTAATAATAATTCTGCATGCATGATATTTATGTAATAGAATTATAAACAAATCTACAAGAATATTTCAAAAGATTTAAATTTGAAAAGTTTTTGATTTTTGGAAAAAATTATATGTTATACTCAGTATATATTGAGTATAACATATAATTTTTAATTATTAACCAATGATATTAAGTTTTTGATTGTATGCAAAAATTTTCAATGATATTTAACAAAAACTTTAATGCAATGTTTTACAAAACTAATTCATTGAAATAGTCCTTACCACATCCAAGTTTTAATTTCACTTTTATATTTTCGATAAAACTTTTTTTTCTGCAAAACTTTTGATTTATTTTCACTTTTAGCAATTCTAACAACTCCTAATGCTTGCTACCATTATTTATATTTGATTTAAAAGCACAAAAGCTTGATTCTTTTTGTTCTCACGGTTTTTTTTCAATTTTTTGTTCATGAAAATTTTTATTTTTATAATGAATTCTTCATTAACTAAGCGAGATTCTGATTTAAAAAACAGAAATATTAGATTTCAAGGATAATTTGTGTATAAAGAACAAATTTGATATTAAAGGAAATAAATATTTGGTAAAATCGCAAGAACAGGGTCGTTCGTGATTTGGCGTCAAAACTTTCTTTTCAACAAAGTTCGCCAAAGTAACGGGTTACTATTGCAAGTGGTGAAGTGAACTTTAAAAGTTACCATATTTGACGACTTATCGCTCAGTTGGCGCCACAAAAAATTGTCAAAAAATCCCAACGGCCCCTATTTTGAAATTTGGCCAAATATTCAGTAGGGATGTTGAGGTTGAATTAAAAGTGCCAAGGATAAAAAAAAAAACCTGTCGTTTGCTCATTTGATGCAAATTTTTAAATACTTGTTCTAATGTTTTCTGAAATATCTGAAGTGATATGTTGCTGGCATGCAGAGAAAAATTAAAAATCAAAGTGTGTGGCTTATTATCAGGCTTTGAAACAAATTGTGACAAAGGTGAACTCTTTTTCTAGTTATAGATATATGATGTAAGAGGGGTACCAGAAATCAAAAAGAAGGTCAGTGTTTGCAATGCGTTGTGTTGTATTGGACAAGACTACAATGCAGTAAAATATTTTGCAGGCTGATGAGATTGTAGTGTTTAATACTCCGCCATCATATTACACGATCAATATGAAGCTTATTACTATGAGGAAATATTGTTACTCACGAACACTGAGCTTTCACCTCAATTTTTTTTGCTCATTGATAAAAGAGGGTTATATTCGCTGGCACAATCGCCATTGAGGTCATTCTGTTTCTCAAACCAGTGACGGTAAAGAACACCATCAATGGATTCAATGGTTTTATTTTAATAACTTCAATGTATTTTTTTCTTTGTACATCGAAGAACACATAGTCAACTTATTTATTGCCACGGACAATCATTGATGAACAGGTTCGTAAAAATATAACTATCCTGCATTTTGTGGGAGACGAAACAGAAAATTCCCATTTGATTACTTGATTGCTGATTCAAGACACGTATACATGCTGCCACATTTGCAATTTAAGTATTCTATTTTATTACAGTACATGTCACAAGTAGATTCAGTAAATGCCTTACTGAATTGTTTCACTATTCTGTGTAATGATTTCGTATTTTTAAGCCTTTAACAATTGAGAAAAAAAAAAAAAATTCTAATTTTTATGTCTTCGTCATTACAAAATATACATTGGCATCAAAATTAAATCACAAACAATAATTTTTTCTAAATTGCAAACATTTTATTGCAAATTTGTATTTAATATTTGACTTGAAAAAGGTACGTCATAGAAGAATCGTTAAATTCTGTTATACATGCTTTTCTTTTGTTTAGTAATTTTACTTCTATATAAAATATATTTTGTTCTATTAATGTGTTTGTGACTTTGATGACATGGATTCAAAAATTTGTTATTAATTTTAGTTGAAATAAGTCTTATCACTTTTTTCATAAGTAATTATTATATATATATAAATATAAATTGGCATAGGATTCAATATTTCTAATATTTGTCTTACTTTCCCAGGTCTATCGAGGGTAATCCAATCGTGTGCAGCTGCAGTGCAAATGGATTCAAAGTTGGCGGCTAACTCCGGAGAAAAGATTTTAGAGCTCGGGACCAAATATTGATGCATCGATCCCAAAAAATACTTCTTCTAGCAACTTCTTGATAAACGTGACGATACCAAATTGCGGTAAGCAAATCTTAAGTGTTTATTTATCATGAAAATGTTATAAGATAAAAAAAATATCAATTTGAAAATAGAAATAATGAAAATATAAAAACGTTTAATGCTGAATAAAATATAATCCCAATATATACACTTAAAAAAACTACTTATACCCATATAATTCTTATTTATCATTATATAAAAACATTTGTTGGTTTTTGAATTTTAGAACAAGATTGTTGTGTCGTTGCGTTAATTTTCGAGTGTTAACACTCTTGTATTGTGTTTATGAACTTCTAAGACTTTCTTTGATCCTAGCAACTTTTTAAAAATATGTAACAAAATTCAAAATTTTTTATGATTCTATAAAAGGAAAGTGATATAGAAATTTATTGTAATTTCCTCGTTTTCTGAAAACAATGAGCTGTAATGCGCTGAATATCTACCTTCTTATAGTCGAATCGGTGTCGGACATTACATAATTGCATCAATTTTATATTTATATCTACAAAATTGTAAGGTTGGTTTAGCAATACGTAAC